>SMGT01000965.1:18497-44735 GCA_004794575.1 Lanistes nyassanus | reverse complement strand
GTAATGTGTTCTGTAAATTAGACTAGACTGTCGTTTAAAGTGTTCTGTAAATTAGACTAGACTGTCGTGTAATGTATTCTGTAAAACAAGACGCTGCCTAACGAAGCAGGACGATCTGTTGCAGAGTGCGGCTTCATCTGCAAGTTCCTGTCGCTGGGCGTCACGGCCTCCATCTTCATCTCCGTCGGCAGCATCGTCATCGTCGTGTCGTGCATCGTGGCCCTGGTGTGCTGCTGCCGACGCCAACTGTGCCGCAAGCGGCCAGACAGCGCTACCACCAGCGTCACCACCACGGCCACAACCGTGGTGTCCAACGGCACGCCCGCCTCCACGTATCATGGTGAGGGAGACGGTGAGCACTCCTTGTCCTGTTCCCTCTTTTTTTTTAGTTCAGTACACGTTGAGTTCACCTCACTCCCTGCCTGGCTAGGGATTTCAGTTTCAGGTGAGGCAAGGGTGGGGGATGATTGGGCCTGGTTAAACGACACAGTATTTTGTCATTGAGATTTACAAGATTATACTGGCATCGTAGAGATAAATTGGTTCTACTAAAGTACATTGTAGGAGATGTGTAGAGTCAATTTTTTAACTTGAAAAAACCGTTACAAATTCATGTTTATAGATTTCAGTCCTTGTCATCCTCACAAGATAGCTGACATTGAGACATACAGAGCGTAATAGAACAGAACCCTTATAATTTCTAAGTGCCGCGAATTTTTCTCCTCTCATGACCCAGCGGCGGACTCTTGAGATGACTGTAATCGTTGTAAGGATAGACGAGGAGAATTTTGAGGGAGTCATTTCCAGCAAATATCCACCAGTCCGCCACTTGCCAGCCGACAGGGGCGCTGACCAGCTTATCGTTGGGCAGAGACGGTGACCTGTCGGGATTTTGAAATGTCGGCCAGTTGTCGGTTACATGGGCTTTAGGCTTAACCGTGTCGGGCGCGGAGATTCAGATGGAAGGCTCGTGCGCAGCGGATGAGACAAGGGAGTGACAGGTGTTCATTCAAGCAGAAAGTACCGATGATGGCTGCTTAACGATAGTCTGTCTCTGTCGCCAGAACGGTGATCTGTCACGCTGGCGAAAAAGCTACACAAAACCAAATATTCGATGGAGACGTACACACAAACATATGCACACAGTTTTATATCGGACAGGACGATACTCCTCTGTGAGATAAACTAGAAACTATCTGGTGGGAGAATTAAAACAGGCACGTACATATTCGAAACAAGTCACTTCAGCCTTTCCTGGGAGCAAACTCGACTGTGTAGCGTGCAACTGCGTCACGAGGCGTCATCGAGCGGGAATCTTGTACCGTGAGAGCTCTGTTTTAAGACGTCTTCAGCGGTTGGACGGACGACTCCACACACATGCGCGAATCTGGTGGGTTGGAAGAAAAAGACAGACCAAAACTGACCGTTGACACAAACGACAGACCAGCAAATGGACAAAGGGAGCAGAAAATCCAAAGTTGACGAGTACAGAGTTGTACATCTCAATTTTTTTTTGGGGGGGGGAGGGAGAAGGGTGTTTTTCTGAATCTAATTATTCAGAGGGAAAGCCCCTTTAATGGTGGCTTTTTTCAGTGAACTCACACAGCCTTCTGCTTTGTTTATTGCTTACTGTTGACTTGCTTGGCATACAAAGGTTTGTCTGTTTTTTCACTTTTTCTTCATGGTACACTTCCTTTGTGAACCCATCAGATTTTTTCCCCGTGACTTTAATATTGTACACGTGGACATTTTTCCAGCTGTTCCTTCGAATCACCCACCCACCCCCACCCCCACCCCCGTCTCCTTTTCCCTCGCTTTCGTCTTATCGATATGTCTTTTCGTCACCCCTTCCCATCTCCCCCCTTACCCATCTGTGCGTGTGCATTATTACCCTTAAAGTGAGAAAAGTTTAAAAGTGTTTCCAATATCGTGTGCGTAGAAAATCATTTTCATAGTCGTGAATTTAACAGGCAGCAGTTTTTATTAACTATTTTGTATGACCAATATTTGTTCAGAGCTGTTATTAGCGTCGCCTAGTGATAATAACATGATGATGTTCAGAGTTTCAGTTTATCATAGCAGTAAAGACAAAAATGTTGAATACCAATGTTGAAGTTTTCTACACATTTGCAATCGTGTATGGGGGCAACCGATGCCGAAAGGAAGGCATATGCTTGGTAGCAGAGTGCCATGTCAGTCTAGCAAAACTTTTCAGCTATTTGTTGTTGGTCACTGCAATGGTGTTGGTTGGTAGGGATGATGATGATGATGATGATGATGATGATGATGATGATGATGATGATGATGATTGGGTCAGTCCTTTAATTCTGTCCCTGTTTCGCTGCAGGTTCGTGTTCGCGAGCACCCAGCGCCTTCAGCAACCATGGGTACACGCACCAAGGGTACTACCCGATGCAGCCCGTGTACCCGGCCCCCCACGGGTCGGTGTACTCCTACAGCAAGGAGCTGTTCGCGCCACCCGGAAGTGCGTACTCCTCGCAACCCTCCCAACACCGCTCATACACCCCCACCTCCAGCAAGTCAGGCAAGTCCAACCGCTCGAACAACAGTACCTCCGTCACCTACAGTCAGGGCACCGAGAAAGTGTCCATGCCTGTCAATCTTTAGCCACGCCCTTTCCCCTCTCTCCCTCACGGCCCCGCCTCATCAGGCAGCACAGATCCCACCCACCATCACCACCGCCACCGCCAGCATGCGACCGTCTAGTCCCCGACGTGCGCCACCCCTTCCCAATCCTCTGGCACCTTCCTGAGCAGCCGCACTACGTCAGGGTTGCAGTTTTATGGACAATCTTGTTAGTCGCGACAGGTGGTTAGCGATACACCGTCTGGGAACACCTGCACCAGCAGTTGCCACGCCCATCGCAGGTGTCCCGACCTTTCCCCTCTATCCCATCTTTCCTCCCCCCACCCCACAAAGTCACCACCATCCCTACCGGGTCCTTGATATCTTTTTACAACTGAGTCCATTGCCATCCCCCTCTGCCTGTTTTAAGTAACTAAGAGTCTATAATGTACCTGTGTGACGGCACGCCCGTTGCCAGTGCCCGAGAATGTGGTCGCAACCCTCTCTCCCAGTATTCAGTAACATCGCATCGATGCCTTCACAGGCGGCGGGCTTTACCCTTCGACACAAGCCCACGTACCAGCCACAGGCGGCAACGGATAACCGGCTAACTATTCTTGATTTCATTTTTTCATCGGGTATTTTTTTATGTCTCCTTGGTTATCGTTTAAGATTCATTCCCACATTCGCTCAAAACCGCAACTCCACGATGTTTCCTCGCAAAGCAGAAAGTTAACCACCCATTGCTTACAGTTTCTTTGGTGGGAGGGTGTTTGATAATCTCTTTTGTCTTCCAGAATACACAAAGCGACGCACACTTACGAAACATCCATTTTTGACACTAAAGGAATATTTCATGACTGCGTACAGAGTACATGAATGCATTTTATCTGTGACCTGTGTTTTGCCTGAAGCGCAAATGCTTTCAGTCCCGTGTTCCTATTGTGGTTTTTTTTCTGTGGCACGTGTGGCGCGGATGTCATAGGGGTTGTCAACTCATTGTTTCATCGCTCGGCTGTCTTAACATCTACCCATTCGCACCCCATCACCCAGCTCTCCATCCAGCATGTGGCGCATGTGTTGTTGGTGGCGTCAGTGTTCCACATCCCTGAGACCCCTAACTCCCTTTCATCCCAGCGACCTCATAAACCCCGCCCACCTCACTAGTCATACTCTCATTGGTCTACAGCACGGTCACAGAAAGAGACGGTTCCGCCCATCGACCACTTATGAGGACCACCCTGCCCTCTCTCCTTCTGCGTACTTCGCCTGCAACTCCCAGTCTTCGAATTTGAGGGGCAGGATATGGAGCCGTTCTTGTCAGCGCCAGATATCCTGTTGCGGGGGCACCGTCGCTGGTGCTGACACCGGCGTAAAATCCGCCCATCGCACCACCCAGGTGCTGCCTGTCAACTGTCAACGAGATGTGCGACAGCTGGCGTACGGAGCTGGAAGTTGCCCAGGACCGAGCTTAACAAGTGACTTGTTTTTGATTGGCTGGAGCTGATCACGTGTGCTCTGCACCCGACAGCGAACCAAGTTTGACACTTTCTGGAAGACTACATTCACTGCTATGACGCGTTATTTTCGGACAAGTAAGGAGAGTGCCTCGTCAAGAGCAGATGGAGAATTCCGAAGCAGGCATCTGGTTCAAACATTTTAAACTATGTTGTCCACAGATACCCCATCAGTTGAATGTGGGGGTGGAGGGGGGAAGCCATCGGGACTGCTTTACGTCTGTAACTTAACGAGCAGAAACCAGGTTGTGACGAAAACGACTTTTACAAAGCTTGTGACAAGATTTGGTTAGCATCGCGAATTGAGTTCCCTGATACGCCCATGCCACGGCAATGCAGCTGATACTGCTCTCATCCCCCATATCTTGGCAGCGAAAATGATGTGAAAAACTGTGTCTGTGTGGAACAAACAGTCGCTGCTTAAAAAAGACAGTCCCGGGAAATGCTGGTCAGTTTGAAGGACGCTGAGACTAGAAAGTCTCGTGCCTGTCGGCAGGACGCCGAGACCAGAAACTCTCGTGACTGTGGGTAGGACGATGTCTGTCGGGGTTCAGACGGTCATATCGGGACAGTCCAGATAAATCTGCCTGCTGTATAGTGATGAATGCGTGCACCGGAGGGTCAGTGTGGTGTTTGCGTAGTGTATTGGTGCGTTGCACTTCTGCTGCATTGACGCCCGCACTGCCGGCTCCAAAAAATACATTTTGCAGCAGACGAGCTGGCTGATAAAACGGAACTGAAAAGCGACTGCGAACGTAAGTGAGGTCTAAAACTCTTTCGAAAGTGCTGACGATCATACCTAGTTTTCAGAAACCACACGCGGGGCTGAGTAATAAACTGTTGCACAACCAGATATGATAGTGGCGAAGTGACGTGCCCGGGGATGCTGAAAACCCTCGAGAAAAGACCGAGCTTGTGAAACACGGGGTCTCGGGGGCAAGTCGGCAACGAGTTCACAGAATGAGGTAACTGCAGGCAAAAGAACCACAACGCAGTTCCCGCTTCTCTGCATCAGTGCAAACTCTTCGCTACCTCTGGAGGACCGTCGCTCGTTGGCAGATGTCTGAGAACCGGCCTTCGGTTGGGTCTGTCTGGGGCCATTCCCGGGCTATTTTGGGCCGTTCTCGGGGCTCCCAAGAGGATCATCATTCAGTATCACATGTTTGCCTTTTGAGAATTAATGGCTAAATGTTGTTGGGTTTGCGTGAAGCGATGTTTGAATTAATTTATACGATGTGGACTGGCCTAGCTTTAATTAAAGCGAGAAAAGGCTCCCTAGAGATCCTCACTCACCCTAATGAACTGGTCATGTCGTCGAGTGTGTTGCTTTTGGCGATCAGAAGAGGTCGTTGTCTGCAGTTTTTTTTAAATAAACGTGTCCAAGATGTTCCAGCATAGTTCTTCGAACTCAGCATATGTACATGTTTTGTTAAAATGCTTTGTATCTGTTTTTGGTTTTTGTTGATTTTTTTTTTCGACGCAGATTCAGTTGATATTGTGAGATACTGAACGTCCAGAATCTTATTTGGGAAGATAAATACGCGATCGGCATAACATCTATGCTTGTGCTAAATGTTTACCTCCAATGTTTTCTTTGAATGCCTTTTCCCTTCTCTTTTCCTTTCTTAAGTCCGGTTTTAATTTTTACTATTGCGTAATTAAGGTTTCGAACGTCCCCCTTTTTAACCCCACCATTCCTGATGGCCTTATCGAGCGCCGGCCCTGCTTATTAGCCTTTGACACGAACTCAGCGCGCCATTCTTTGTACTTCATATTACAACTTGTGTGTGGCGCTCGGTATGACGAGACTAGGCGAATGTGGATGTTGTGTCTTGAGTATTGTACCTTCAACAGGGTCAACTGGACTGTACGCACACCCCGTCCTCCTAGACTGTGCGAGCCAAGAGTGACATGGTGCACCGCCACGTGGAGACGCAAGGATCGGGACACTCATCCCGTGTTATGAAATCCTGGAACACGGTCATTCAGCATTCATATCCATGTTGTGCTTTTGTTTCACGTTAACACTGCCTGGTCGCAGTCCGTTTTATGCGAGTGGCCGTCGAAGTTAACTCCCTTCAGTACCTTGTGGATATGTCCAGGGAAATTAACTTGGGCCCTCGAGTCTCAAATACCCTTTAAACCAGTGGGATTTTTAAGGGTAAAAAGTTGATCCAGTTATCGTGTTATTTCCTGTTGTCCAGTCTCCATCGCCCGTGCTATTCTTTCCCTGTCCTCTTGTCCAGCTGGCTTATTTCACACACCCCTCCCCTCAGACAACAAACTGCCTGTTTTATCAACGGTGCGATTGGCTGAAACCGATGACGTGGGATGGAGTTCATAGGCGAGTATAGAGCGTGGGATGGGGTAGTGAATGGCAAACAGCGCTGTCTGTACACACAGAAGAAAACGTAATTACAGTCGAATATGTAAGGCCAACACATACGGAGACGGTGTTCAGCGCGCAGACCTGCTCGCTGCATCCTCGCGCAACTGATGATTATAGAAAAAATAATGAAAGATGACGCTTTCTCGATCGATATCGAGTGACACTAATTAAATGTTTGCACATTGCCTATTCGTTGATTTTCTTCGTTTTAATCCGCCCCAATTCGAGGATGGGCTAAAGCCGTATCGAAGCTGCTTGTTTGCTTGCCTGATTAATAAATAGTCGCGTTGTGGTTGACAGAGAGCTGGGGTTATCTCCCTTCTGAAGTTGAATGGCAGGTCAAGCCATCCTGTCATTTTGGGGATGACAAATGCTTAACCCAAGAGCTAAGTTACAAACCAAGATGGCGGACCTAGTCATTTTGAAGATTCGCTCGGCATAAAGACCGTATAGTGGAGTTAAATGCGTTAGTGCTAAGCTATTATCCTTGGATGAAATTTGTCACGGATACTTGCATATGATAGCTTCCTCGATAAGCAATGTGATATAACGATTAACGAGAAGTACGTTTCTGATGTAGCCATTTAGTTTTAAAGAGTCCGTAGGTTTATTCCTCCTTTTGTTTGGTTGCTTTTTGACCGGGCAGTGCGGGGGGGGGGGGGGCTACGACGCTTTTGCGCCCTAAATCCTGCCAGCTGAGTTCCACCTATTTTTCTTCTAATGCTTTCTTTGTTTGAACCAGGGACTTACTGAGGTTTCTTGGCACATCACCTGACTTATATGTTACGTGGTGGAAAATCTGCTTGTTTTGTAATCAGGGAGCAATAAAAGTCAAGATGGTGGTTTTAAAGAAAGGGTTTTAAGAAAATGTTCTGTTTGGTTTATTTCTGAAGAGTCGTTTTACGTCGAGACATTTTTCTTTTAACCGGTCTTTGTCGCAGAAATGTTGGTGCTGGAGAGGGGCCCCGTCTCGCATTTAAAGCCGCCACAGAAAGATTTTTTTTTGGGGGGGAGGGTAGGTGTTATGTTTTGTGTCAAACGGGCTGGTTCACTAGTTGGGCTTGCGGTTATAAATCTGACAGTAGCGAGAGGTAACGGAAATAATCTGTCACCTGCACTAGGATACTGAAATCACGGTGTTCAGATGCGAAACTGCGTGTCCTTGTCGGCTCCTCTTCATCACAAACGGTATTTGTTATGTGGGTGTGCATGTGCGAATGTATATGTCTGCACGTTAAGTCGTTTGCTTGAGAGATGAAGAGAGCTCGCGCGGTCGTCTCTTCCCTGGTTGCCATGTTTTTATTATGTTTTTATTCTGGCATGGGTTAAGCACATGTATACAGTGTATGTGAAAAATTCTCACTGACTCTTCTTGGTACAAACACGCACCTACATTCTCCTTCATCTTTCGTTCAACACAAGATCGGCGAGTGATGTTGTGCTCCATCCTCCTCCCTTCCCACAGAAAGAAAAAAAAAGAAGAAAGAGTTATAAAAGTAATTCTATCAAAAAACAGCTTCCACGTGCTTTGTATTTTTTTCTGCCTTGTAATCCATCGTCCAGAAAAGGAAGATTAAAAATTGTAACAACATTTTTGAATGCCCAGTTATTTCCCCTTCCTACACATTTTTTTTCTGGTAGCTCTAGGATGGGATGGATTATTTGTCATGAACTCTAGGCAAGTTTAGCTGGATCTTGTCCTTACTGGTTCGTATGTTACTTTTATGAAGTGCGGTCAGCTGACAAGTCCAAGACGCCAGAGGAAGTCGTTTTACAACAGACTCCGACGATTTGTCTGGAACTTGCGTGCTTCAGAAATCAGACGTTTCCGGTTTTAGTCTGTCTACAACATTAGATACATTGCAGCGTTGACAGAAGAATAATTGAGTTTCTGATCTTGCAGCACCCCAGTTCTCTCGTGGTGATGCCATGTCGTTTCTGCTGCTGTAGCTAGCGGTGCTCCTGAAATGCGGTTTATTAACGCATTCTTAACCCAGACATCTGCTTGTCGGGGATGGCTTGCATGAACGTTCGTATATCTGTTCATACGAAAAGAGGCGCGTAAAATACACAGGGCGAACGAGATTTACCACCACCCTTATGACTGGAAGAGCAGCTTCAAACGCTCATGCAACCCAACCCAGGGCCGGCTTTCACGATCGTATCTGCGCTTCCTGTCATAAGTTCGGTCGTAAGCCCCAGTCGTCCTGTGTATGTTATCTTCATCTGTACGAATAGGATATACGAACACTCGTGTAAGGCAGGCCTGATTTTTAACTTTAAAACGTGTGGACCACGTCCGGCCATGTTTGCAACCTGGTTCGTCTGTTTTTTTATGTTTCTTGATATGGGTCTGTTACTCCTATTCATGATTATTGTTGTTGTCATGATACTTACTGTTGATCGTTTTCCCGCTCACTTGCTTCCATTGCATGTTCTCATAACAACTGTACGGGCAAAGGACAGGCCGGGTACAGTTGTTCGCTTGTTCCAGTCGTGATGGGATGGCTGCACTTTGCGAACGTCTTGAACGGAAATGACGAATGCAGAGTGGACACAGTTGGTATGACAGTTAATCATTCATGTCGCATACAATGAGGCGAGAAATAGGGTTTTTGTTCTGTGTACTCAATACAATACTTCAAGAAATTTCTTTTATTATTTTATGATTGAGACGTAAATTTAGAGTGCCTAAGAACGTCGTGTACGAATAAAAACTGTGCATTATGTAATCACTATTTTCTTAACCAGTAAAACCATCACTAAATGGCTAAGAAAATCTGAGAACCTTGTTTGTTTGTTAATGAGGTTATTTAAGAAATGCCGCAACGTGTCCAACTTCCGACCTTCTGGCCACCATTTCTTTTAAACCAGCCCGAAGCACTTTCGCTTCGTTTCTTTCTTTCGATAAAACGTCAGCTGTAGAGTGTGGAAGATTGCCTAAAAGTCTCACAGAAATTTGGCGAGCATCGGACTCAGATTATTTCTGTCACCAAAATGGCACAGTCGCATGACTACTTTTATGAGAAATTGCAAAGACTTTTTTTTAACGATAGTAATTGAATGGGTTCAAGTCGATGATGATGCAAAACTTTCCCACAGCAGAGGCAAGGTATTTTATAGGCACACCCCGACTCGAGCCTTCCACCAGATTTTTTTTCGGGGGGAGGGGGGCGGGGTGCCGTTCGTGATTGCAGGTCATTGAATGATTCCTGGTCCTGTGTGAGAACGTCGAATCTGCTCCAGATGTGCGTCTTGTTTAATGACGTAAGTAAATCTTTGGAGCGCCGATGGCTGCTGATGTAGTCTGCGTCGTTGCAATTACCATGTGTACAATATTGTGTAATAATGTCCCCTCCCTCCCTTCGGATGTCCAGCAGCGCTCTCCGCCCCTATCCCGTCTCTGTCTTCTTGTGGACAATCACTGGACGTGCTTGACTGTACTCTATTTATTGTTATATGTACATAGAAAAGTACAGCGACTTTTCAGAGTACGTGTTAAGAATGAAATAAAATGGTGTACATTTTGGCATTCGTTGTCTTTTTGGTGAAAAGAGCGTGTATGGGTACGTGCATGTTCCCTGGCGTGCATGGTAGGCTATCTGCTTAAAATTTATTCACTATTCTTCCTTTTCTTTGTTAGTGTCAGCTTCTAACTTTTTTCTTTCCTTCAATTTTTGTGGTTTTAGTTATGTTTTATCTCTCTCTCTCTCTCTCTCTTCGTTTTTCTTCCTTTCACTTTCTTTCTTTTCTTTAAAGCCCAGAGGCAAGGTTTCTTGCGTTGTCACACTCCAAGAAGCTGGGACCTAAGTCATCCATCTTCTCTTACCCCTGGGGAAGTTGCTGCGTCACACTCGGGCACTGCTGCAGCATCAGCAGATGTTTGTGTCGTCAGGACGCATACCGCTGGTCCGCTTTGATTGTGGGACCGCTCTCAGCGGTTAGTGACTGAGCCCTTCGAGCGTTATCCGGCTAATGTAATCAAGATGGTAATGAAATACTCGGAACGTGGTCTGGCCTTGACTTCAAAGACGACGGGGCAGTTATTAGGATGATAATGCTGTGGTACTCTGACCAGGCCAGGGTCGGTGTCTAGAGACAGCACGTCAAATTAACGTTTCTTCGGCGAGGTTAGTTTGCTAGTACTGAAGTATATCAGCGTTCCTATGGAGTCTGTAGGTTGGGGGGGAGGTGCGCAGGGGGTGGTTGGAAGGGAATAGGGGAGGCAGGGTTCCAGCGGATGGTGTGTCGACCGTACGAACAGGCAGCTTCTTGGATGCAAGTGTGTAGCATGATGGGTCTCTGCGGCTGCTTCTGTTCTGCGTCCGTTTAATCACCAACGACAGCAACAACACGATGGTCTGATAACGTCACCAGGGGTAGCTTCATCGCCTCCATTTGACGGTCCAACCGATCGACGTATGTTCACTGAGTTACTGCCCTTTGAGCTCTTCTCTGCTGTTGTCGTTTTACAATTCTAGCCCCATATGCAAGAAAACTCAATAGGTACCTTATTTCTTTCATGGCGGATATTTTACACTAAGGTCCTAGAATTTCCCATGCACAAAAACCGAATAGTTTATTCTTCCTTCGATATCCGGGAATAAGTTATTCGATCGTTCCAGATTCGAACAGCTTTTTCCAAGTCCGCCGAAACACAGTTTTTAGAGAAAGAAAAAAATCCGTTAAATATATTTAATGTTTTAGACATATCTATTTATATCGAACAGCTGACATTTTGGAAATGGAAATGGGAGTGGGTGTTTACAGAGTTTTTCTTAACCTCGAATAATGCATCACTGAAATGCGAGTGCTCAGACATCATGTGCATTCTGTGTACAATCAAGTAGACACTATCCCGTTCCAATCTTTTCAGCTTGCTTCTCCTCTCGGCTGATAAATGCAGCATTTGCCAAAAGCTGCTGTTTGCGTGGCGTCTGTTCTTTTGGGCATCATTTATCGCCAGACACGGGATCGAAAATCTGATTACAAAAACGAAAAACAGTTTGTCCTCCAAAACACCAAATATTACTGAGTTGTCTCCCCTGCCGAACCCGCTGTAAATCAAGGAAGGAAACACGATAAATCCAGACAGCCGCGCTGCCCAAAAATATTCAGTTTACTAGTTCTTCCAAGTACCGGGAAAAAATCGGGACTCGGATCACTGGGGGCTTCATCGTCGTCGTCGTCGTCGTCAGCAGCAGCACCAAAGCCAGCTGCGTGGAATTAGAATGCATAGAGAGTTATATCCCACCCGGCCGATAGTCTAAATTTGCCGATAGCAGGCCAACAATGTTAGATTATCGGCCGACCTCACACTGCATTCTGGGATGCGCTGCCTGACCTTGGCATGTAGATGGGTGCGCAGCGGGTTGCTGAGACTGCACGGACTGATCTGTGGTCATAAAAAGCAGCGAACGCACTGCGAAATCAGACGACTGTTGGAATCACAGCAGGCGAAAACAGTCCTTCGCAACCACCAACTGGCCTGAGTACGTCTCAACCTTACGTCGTCTCCATTATCATTGACCTCGTCGTCATCAAAATTTGAAACACATTTTTCATTGACAGCAGAAGCTGCAAAGCAGTTGCAAAGAACAGCAAAAAAAACAAACAAACAAAAACAGGGAAAACGTGGATCAGTAATTGTTCATTTGATTGTTTTTAGACACACTAGTGATCTGCAGCGAACAGTGAGTGAAAAATATCCACAATTTGGAAAGTGGAGGGACATTCATTGCGCACATGAAATATTCAGGTGTGTTTGCTAAGCAAAAACATCCCTAGTCCCTAAATGGAACACCTGGAAATGACTGATAGCAACAGTTCGGCACTATTGATGCATAGGTGTGAGGAGGCGGGAGGAAACAAGGATTTGGTTTACACCGACAAGCGATAACAAGTGCGCGATAAAGAGGTTGATCTGACGGACAAGTTCTGGATGTAGCCAACTTTGTTTACAGAAGATAAGCAGCGCGCGGTGTTAAACATATGTGACTAAGAGGTTGGCCGAAAGATGCTGGGATGTAGGTACCCCAGAAAAAAATGACCTCAAACCATTGGCTGGGTAACCAAAGTATGTGTCATCGGGCCACAATGGAAGGGGGAAAGCAAGCAGAGGAGACAATCTCATCCACGAATAAAGATTTTTTTAAATGCCACGTATAACACGAACTATGAAAGGTTTGCAGTTTCACTGCAAAATTCATGGTCTGTAAGAGTCGCGTCGTATAACCAAATAATTTCAGATTAGGCATACAGAGCCATTAGATATTTGATACAACTAAAGTCGATGCAGGTAGCAACTATTCTTTCAAAATTATCTGCCAAATGTTTGCGAACTTTACAGTCTACACATTTTAATTTAATAAGCAGTCTTCTGCCTTCCCCAGTACTTTCAAGGAATGGCCGCGTGATTGCTCTTTTTATTTTTCGTGAACTGATCGGCTGAAACAAATCTGGACATTAGTCAATGCTTCAAAGTTAACTCATTTTTTTACTTAAAAAAATTAAATCTAGTTTTGGTATAGTCATCGCCCAAGTCAGTTCTTTCAATTTTTGTATGACTTCACCTGAGTCAAGTATTGGTTGTTCCGAAGACAAAAGTTCTATGCAACACTATTCTAAGATTCAAAATCTGCATCAATACACTCTAGACTCTTGCATACATATGCACGGATGAAATTTTCATGCATGTCACCAGCATTACGTTGAAAGCAAACCACTGTTTGCGACGCGGATTTCCAAGGCAGTACAAACTGGTTTTGACCCTTGGCGTACACGCTTCTTCAATTTATGACAAGGGCAATATCTCCAGGTGCGCTTCTCACCCGCAAGACAACGACTGCGTGGATTGAGTCACAAAATTGCAGCAACCTTCCCCTAAGGATCTGTTGGGCGATGTGAACAGAAGGGACCCGCCTTCGACCTAAACCCTCCACACACAAAAAAAAGAGAAAGAAAATGGAAGAAATAAAGAATCCGGCTTATATTTGACGCCCAGCGTCTATATACATACTGGTCGCAAAGACTGTTTCCACATACCCTCACCCCGCCGAGCCCTCTCTGCCTTGCGAGAGATCCCCCCCCACACACACACAACCAACAGTAAAATAACAGTAAAACAGCATTACTTTATTATTCAGTGTGACACTTTCTAATACATGTAGTCTCCTAATGCGAAGGTAACATTCATATAGTAATGTAAAATGTGATAGTAATCAAGCTATATGACGTGTCATAATTATCAATCAATCAAATCGCATTTGGTGAAAAAATTGGTGTCACTGGTGCAAAAAATAGCAGAAGAAAATATACTCTTTCTTCCTCAAGAGAAAGAAAGAAAGGAGGGAGGGAGGGAAGGAAGGAAGGGAGATCATACATGACACGTGTTTGCAGACTGGAAAGAGCAAACGTCGGGAAACTTAAGTCTTCGGAGCCAGGCTGCGAGAACCAGTCGTATCTGCTATGCAGACTTAAAATTGCACACAAGGTGAATGGAACCTTCCATTTGTTTTATGAACGGTAAGACCATACGTAAGCTGTCTTTAGCACAGCCCGGGACTACCCAGCCTGTGTGGAAAGACCAAACGATGGGGTAGGGCTTACATACGCGTCATTGCTGTCTGAACACGGCACTTTGACTTGCCATACGTTGCGCTTTCTTGTCTAGAAATGAAAACTTCACTGAAGCAACTTTAAAATGTGTTGCGGTAACGAGGAATAACACGATATGCTACTCCCCACCCACGCAGAGCAAAACTGTCTTCGAGCACGACAAACCTCTCGCACCCGCTTGCTGGAAGCCGAGGCCCTACGAAAGATATTACACAGAAACTTGTACATATTTGCTTGGTTTGTTGATATTTTATTCCCCTTTTGCATCCCTTGTAGCGTCTGAACTTTCAGCAAGCAGCAAACCAGAATGTGGGTAACGGATATCGCGTGGAACAATCTCTCCCTTTGTTGCTCAAGGGAGGTAACTGCTGCTTTGCAATTATTGCCTAAGGCTTACCGAGTTACTATGGCGTTAATCCTGGTGCAAAGGGAAAAATGCAACATAAATTTATCATCATTTAATTACGCTTCAAGACAACAAGCAAAATATTTTATGAATAACATGCACATTACAATTCGTACTAGCAGACTGCAAAAAGGTAGCTTTTTGTTGGAGAAAGGAAAGGAAAATAAAATAAATTATTATTTTAAAAAGCAAACCATCAATATTTTTGAAATGTTAAAAGTGTGTCATAAAGCTTAGACGTACGGTTATAACTGCCGTGTTGTAAGAAAGGAGAGAAGGTTAGCACTCCCCTCGATAAGGACGGAAGGGACCCTTTGTGGTCTTTACAACACACAAAGGCATGTATCTCTCTACTTTGGAGATACACCTTATTTTTTTCCTTTCCAGTTCCACCCCTCTTCACTTCCGATCTCTCGCTACAGTGCTATAGACTATAGACTCTATAGTCCACCAGTGCAGCCATGCAGCCGACTATTTCATAAGCTTATTTCATAACTCTAAATCAAAGACAAGAAACAGGTGACTGTGGCTTGGCGTAATAACAACAAAGGGAAATTGACCAAGCTGGACTTATAACTCCAACAAAGGTACTGGCAGCGCTCAAACATAGCCGTATGCAGATGCATGTACTGTTTCTGGACAACACAAACAGATAAAATGGTCACTTGACTGACAGAGACGGTGGTGATCCACGGTCGATGGACAGGAAGAAACTGAGGGGAAGAGGGAAAGTGGGAAGTAGAGTGTACTTAAACATTAAACTCTAAATCATAAAACCGTTAAACCAGCAATGGATTCTCACATCTGCGATCTTATTTTGCGAGTTAGCCATTTCAGATGACAGGTTGTATCAGCGCCAGTGTTGCGCGAGAAAAGCACCAAGGCAAATGCTGTACTAAGTACTTGTACTTTTCCGGTTCACATGTACCGAAGGATACGACTGTGACGTCAGCACGAGTTCGGGCAGGCGCGTTTGCGAACTAGCTGATTAAAGTGTGTTTGCTTCATGCCACCTCGGTTTCAGACAGGGAGAGGAGCGACTTTGGTGTGGAAAAGCACTAAAATTAAATTATCTTCGAACCACTGGTCAGCTGTGACGAAGCTTCCTACTAAAATGACACAAGAAGACAGAAGGTAAGTCTACGAATTTCTTAGGTCAATTTATGTACCTTGATATTGAATGAGGCAACAGTAAATATACTTTCATCACTGCCGTAGATGATTCCTATTGATGTTACATCTGGACTGCGTTTGTCCGTGTTTTAAATAACAGATATAGTAAGGTTGTTTGGGTGTATTATCTTTTCTTAAACATGCTTATTACCGTGGTAAACGACGAAAAATCCAAGCGAATCCACCGTTGTGTAACGCCATAACAGTACATTTGACCCTACTCAGAGCGACGACCGGTACGAGACACGCGCATTAATAGGCCAAAGATACAAATAGTCCACTGCATTACCATTGATTTAGTTTGCATTTCTGAAGTCATTTGCGCCACTGGGTGTATCACATATCACAAGAGTACCGAAAGTTTATAGTAGGTAGAACGGAACCTTCTTTCAAGAAACTTCTTTGTGACCACTGAACCGGAAGTGTACTCAGAAAACATGCACGTCATGCCGACGAGTGCTTAGGCAACAGTAGGGACAAGTCAGCAGTCAGATATAGTTGGTTTGGAAAGTTATGTAATGTCTCTAGAAAGCACTTTGAGAAGTCTGAGAGGACTTTTATCGGGAAACAGAAGGGCTTGGATGGGAGATGTAGGAAATGGTATTCCAGCCACCATAATTGTTCTTGTCGTCGGCGTCATGCAGTTTTTCGCCCTATTACTGTAAGTATGCAGTCAGCAGTCTTCACACGATCTTGATTATTATTCTGTGGTAGTCCTATCGTCATGCCGGCACATAAATAACAGAGCGACGAAAAGAGGGAATAATTTCACAAATGAGCATTGTTTTATTAAGATGTGGGATTTTACAACAGTTAGATCTAATAGTAGAAACTAGAACCCATGCTGTTTTCCTGTACGGTAACCGCCAAGACCACAACCTGCTGGTTGAAGTTTATTTAGGTCAGACGAAAAACCCAGAATGTTGGTTAAGGGTTACGTGTACCAAATAAACTAGGTCAGTAGTATGAAAACACTCAATAAGTCAATTATAGATAGTGAAATATCACTTCACACAATATACTAGTCTTAGCGTCCTTCCAGTGGGTACCTTTCCTTTAGTAAAAATGTTGCTATTCCAAAATGTTTGGGGTCTTAAAGTTCAGGGTACATGTAAAGTTCCGATACATGTACTTAAATAGCAAAAAAGATATGTAGCTAATGGTGAATGACTTACGGAACAAATACGTATCTGTTTAAGTCTAAGGGGTGAATTAAACAACTGCTTTACTATTACTTTTGGCTCATTCGTTGTTTTATCCTTCCTCAGTTCCTGTTCCACTGTTCATTTCACTAACACAGCAATTCACAGAAGACAGCTGGTCTGGTAATGCTCTCTTCTGGCAATGTTGTTGGTAGCTAATTACTCTTCAGTACTCTCCTCTAGCCTAATCAATATTCCATTGCTTTTTTTCAAAAAAACACAGAAATTGCTTCAGCTTCCGAGGATTTCGATGGAAACAAACATCAGAAGCAGAACTTGCAGAAGTTGATAAAAAAATCCTTTCTTGTAAGTCATAAGCTGCTTTTACTTTTACTGTTCCTACCAGTCGAGTTTTATCATGTTTGTTCAAGATTATTTTTATTTTCTTTTTTTATTCTTATTTATATATTAGTAATTTTATGGCTGTCAATTTTAGAAAAGCCAGTGTTTAGATGCACACAAGACCTGCATAAGCATTTATTAACTTCATCAGATTTTGCAGTTATGTTTACTATATGGAGTTTACAACTTATCTGTGAAATTGTTTTTCTGGTGTTTTATTATTATAATATTATTGCAAACAACTGGCTCTGAATACAATTGCTTACGCCTAAACCAGGATCTGAATCCAAGACCCACATATTCTTTTAATGTACAAAATATTCAAATGCTATTGGAGGCTTTCATTATGCGAACTGATATCAGTTATGATCAGACTGTTTTTAACTTTATTTCAGTTAAAGGTATGAAGCCAGATCCACAGAAATCAAGATTGTTTGAATTGTTTCTAATGCATGCAATATATGAAGGATAAGATTTGTTCCCCACAAAATATAGATAGTAAGCTGACTCCAGGAAAAATGTCATTGTCAAATATTAATATTGCACATGCTTAACTCTATGGCATACTGCTTCATGTATGGGCTGAATACATTTGTTTTCAGGTGTGCCATGCGTGAGTGAGAAAAAGATGGTGAACATCAGCAGTGACCAACAGCTGTGGTCTGTTGTATGTAATCCCAAAGGGAAAGAAACTCCTCTACTGCTGGTTCATGGTATGGGAGGAGGGGTTGGTCTGTGGAGCATGAACTTGGAGACCCTGAGCGAGAATCGTCCTGTCTATGCATTTGATTTGCTTGGCTTTGGGCGCAGCTCTCGTCCACGGTTCAGCACTGATCCTGTTGAAGCAGAAGATATGTTTGTCAGCTCCATTGAAGCATATCGAGAGAACGTGAGTAAAATGGTGATGCCATCAGCAAAGAAATGCGTTACCATCTTCCTTTCAATAATTTTTTTTTTCCTCATAAAGACTTAACAGTCATTTTCTGCCTCGTCAAGGCTTAGCTCAATCTGATTTCAAGAAATTCCTGCTGGTTTTTATTGCTAACTGTATAATTTTAGTGAAAAAAACCACAACAAACTCAATTCACGCCCTTTAAAAAAAAACCTTTTAAAGCCAAACTGTACATACCTGAATGGTTCCAAAAATGTTAGCATGTTGGTTGGGTGCTCATAAAATCCAGGATGCAGAAAACAATTTTTAAAGTTATATGAAGCATGCCTGCATACATGAATGCTTGATCAGTGTGTTGATAAAACTGCCACAAGACAATCTTATGTCAACTGACAAAACTGATACAGCAAGTGAAATAGAAGAGAGAGCTGAGTTTTGCTGTTAGACTAGAGAGATTAAATAGCAGTTTTTGTGTTCACATTTCACCGATAGGATTTTTGGCATATTTCTCATTTACTTTCAGATGGGCTTGGACAAGGTCATTTTATTAGGCCACAGTCTAGGCGGGTATCTTTGCTGCTCCTACACAATCCGCTATCCACAGCATGTAAAGCACCTGATCCTTGCAGATCCATGGGGGATGAGCGAGCGCCCCAGCAACGCTGCTCGCAACTTCTCTATACCTGCCCGCATAATCTTTAGGCTTCTTTCTCCATTTAATCCTATGGCCACCATCCGAGGTGTGGGACCCTGGGGTAAGTGAAAGGCATGGTGCTGGATGCTTGAGAAGCACATGACAAATTCTTTTGCATAATAATAATTGAGAAGCCTCCATCATGCTCCCTAAAACTGCTGAAAAAAATACTACACAATAATATGGTTGAGAATAGGATCATCACAGGTTTGAAGAAGAACTGTTTCAAGGAACTGTGTAATTTAATAAATTTTTCACATGTTAGATGACTGAATAGCTGGAGAACTGTGTTATCGTGAAACATTCACTTTAGGTCTCCTTTCGTTTCTTTCCAGTAACATTTTTTTTATATATAAGTACGAAATCTATAAATCTTGTGATTTTCTTGATGGTTTTGTTTGATTTTTTTTGGAGGGTAATATTTTATTTTTATCCTTTGAAGAGAATATACCTTTGTTGTTTGCATCAAATGTGATTTGTTTCAGTCCAAGCAGCATTTTAATAATATTTCTATGTCATTTTTCTTATTTCATGACAGGTCCTTCTCTAGTCAAAAAATATCGTCCTGCTCTGGCCCAGATTTTCGGCACCAAGTGGGGCGATGATACCCTGCTGCATCAATACGTATATCACTGTAACGCGCAGACGCCTAGGTTCGTCCACGTGTCTGTTTCCAAGTCTACTATTGTAGTTTGAGAGTTTGCAAGGAGCTTTGATTATGTAGGGTGCTTCATTCTCTTCATTTTTTTTAAATCTTAATTCCAGAGTTTCATTTTAAAAGAAAAAAAGAGCAAATCCTTAATTTAATAAAAAGACATAGCTTTTGAGGTTTTCCTTTTTAGTTCTCAGTGTATTTGGTATTTGGATTTGTTCACTCGAGAAAGTTAAAATTGTCAACATGCTATTTTGTTATGATTCCAAATATGTTTTGTCATAGTGGTGAAGCTGGGTTCAAGCACATGACATGGAACTTGGGGTGGGCACTTCGGCCAATGATTTCACGAATCCGCAGCATTCCCAAGGAGATCCCGATCACATTCATCTATGGATCTCGCTCCTGGATGGACCGGAAAACGGCATGGGATATCAAAGGCATGCGATATGAGAGTTACGTAGATGTGCAGGTAAAGATTACTGGATTACATTGACTCTGTGCACTCATATGACCTATATCTATGCATGATGTTGACGTTTAAAAAAATAGTGGTAATAATCTAAGGTACTTTAGGTAATATATTTTATTTATTTGAAAAGGTTGATTCTTAGACTTAAAATTCTTAAAGAATTTTTATTGGAAATGTTTAAGTGTTACTTACCATTTGGTGTCAAATGTATGCATGAAACGAAGAAAAGTCTAGTAAATTCCATGCATCACTGCTTGCCCAGTTTCAGTGTCTCTGAACTGTATATAATCACTTTCTTATCTTGAATAAAATTAAAGATCTTGGATTTTCTCGTAACTTTTGTCTTAAATTGTATTTAAAGTATCTTGTTTCTATGAAACTTGATTTAAAATTTTTGTCTTCCATCTGGCAGCCATTTTTTGTGAGTTACATAACTGTCCTGGTAAGCAGGTGCTTAGCCTAAAACAAGCAAGCCGAATGTAAAGGCTTATTTAAACAGTGCAGGAGATTCAGCTGATGATAGAGCTTTTCGATGATACCAGGATTAGTTCCCTTACACTTTAGATGCACCTGCATGATTTAGATGCATGATTTACACCTTTAGATGCACCTGCATGATTTAGATGCATGATTTACACCTTTAGATGCACCTGCAAAAAAATTGTTGCAAAATGTTTCAATGTGCTAGGAGAATTTGATTTCATACATAACATACAAGTGGCAAACCTGCCTTGCTTGTTGTTGTGCCATGTCTACTTGTACATCTGCATATGGGTACAGTGCACGCAAGAGTGTGTGCTAAAGTTTGTGGCATGGAAATATCTTGAAAACTATCTTTTGAAGGTTCTGAGAGGAGCGGGACATCACGTGTATGCTGAACGTCACGATCTCTTCAACCTCCTTGTCAAAAGCATAGCCAGTAGTGTGGACAAAGGGAAGCTGCCAAGCTTTGACACAAAGTTGCTGCAGCTTATACGTGACTTCCCTTCAGATGCTGATCAGCTTGATGACCGTGGCGATGACTTTGAGCAGGTTCCAGGCCATGGTGATGAAAACACAACCAGTCTGCAGGAGCAGCATGTGCCCACCAATTCAGAAGTGAACCCCGCTGGGATTTCTGAACAAGGAGACGAGTTCAGGAAGCCAGTAAAGGAGAGACGTGGGGTTTAAAATGATGGAGTAGAACATGACTGTTGTGGTAGCTTTAACATTCGGTTGAAACTGCGCCCAGGATTGTGGATAGCTATATGGTGGTGGGTGCAAGTTGGTGGGGGGCGGGGGCAGGAAGGGGAATGGAAAATATATGCAGACACCAAGCAGTTTGTAACATTTAAGATGAAGAGGAGATGTATTTTTTATAAACATGATGCTGTACTTTTCGTCATAGCATGACTTGTTCAACTAGAAAATAAGGAGGGAATTTTATCTTCTGGCACATTTTAGAATGGAAAATTCTATGCACATTCCCTTTCAAGATGTACATATGCACACACCCACTGTCTCTCTCTCTCTCTCTCTCTCTCTTTTTGTTTAAACTTAGAATGGCTGCCAAACGAAGATGGTGTTGGTGGGAAGGGGGAAAGTCTTTACTTAAAATGCATGTAGTAACTGCTTACTATACTAACAGTATCATAACAAAGGTTATTGTAGTCGGGGGGAATTTAAAACCTGGATGTCGTTTCATCTGTAGGCCATAGGCAGGCAGGCAGCTACCTTTTGTGCATCATGCAGGATATCCCCTGGTCATTAACCAAGGTCATTTCCAGTGCCTCTTTGTGGGTAATGTGACTACTTGTAAAATTTGTCACATGCTGTGCACGGTTTCAGATTTGTGTAATTTTTTTGTCTGGTGTCTAATGAAAAACCAACCTTTTGTTTATTATTGATGCTTTCATCATAAAGATGATAACATATTTGTTTCCTCTAAATTTATTTAATGATAAGTGTTTACTTAAATCATTAATTTTGCTGAATGATTGTGGCATGGCTGTGCCGTCTGTTTCTGTTATGAATGTACAAGATGATTTGAAGGACATGAACTAGAAACAGTAATATTTATTTTTATTTCTGTAGGGCAGCCCCTATTTTCCTGAAAAATGTTTTACATCATAAAGTATTTACAGGGGAAACGAAACTAAAGTAGAGCTCATTTTAATTACCTGTCGATGCAACACTTTTAAAACTTGTTCCTGTTCTTACAATTTCCTTTTGTGTAAATTTTATGGTTTTTATTGCGCTTGCATTCATTTGTGTGTGTGTGTGTGTCCATGCATGAGAGTGAGTGGGTAGGGAGAGACATGAATATTCTATGTTACGGAAATTTTAAGGAAGAGAAAGCATGTTTCAAAGACCAAAGATTTATGAATGTGTTATGATAAGAAAAATATACTTTGAGAGTGGGGAAATGCTACCTAAAAGCATGAGAACTTAGTGTTCTGAAACTCTATTTTTTACAAATAAATATTTCATATGCCAATATTCTTTATATTTTATGAAAGTGAATAGACCATAATCTAAAAATAAATGAAGGGACCTTGTTTTAGCACTTACATTGTTTCATTATGGCAAGTGCATACTTATTATATCTCCACATTTTTTTCAAGAATAGGAATTCACATTTGTTACAGCAGCTCAGGATGTTTCATCAAATGTTAGTCACTCCTTCTACAAACTTTAGAAATATGCCCTTTATCTTCTACGTTTACATGCACCACATGACAGTAGAATTTATAAGTTACAGTATAGAAGATCTGCCATGTTCCTTACTTTCGACTCTCTCTTTGCTACATGTTTGGGTACGGTAGGCTCCCTTGGTTGCATAAGTTAGCATATGGGTGTGTCTAGCGCTGCCAGTACCTTGTTGGGATTATTATTATTACAGTATAGGCTTTTTATGTTTTCCAATTTTGTTGTTCTGTCAGGAATTAATACGAAGAACATAATCAGAAAGTCATTTCCTGAGAACTTTACTTGGATGAAGATTTTTCTGCATGTTCCTGTTTTATAAATAAAAACTGCTTGCAAAATATTTGCTACAGTTTTTAATGTTCTTTTATCTGCACCTAAGGAGACTTGCTGAAGTCAAACCTGTCCATTTCTCCCAATCATCTGACATTTTTTTTTTTGTTTTTAATTCTCAGCTTTTGTGCCTATTTATATAACTCTTTTGTCCCAGTCTTTTTTTTATAAGTAATTACTCAAAAATACCTGTACCAGGTGCTTTCATACAAAATGGTGTGAAATTCTGATTGAATTTGAGCTAAACTTGGCTAACTGGTGAAGCAAGTTATGCTCGATTGTTTCTTACCAGCCCAGCCCATCTGTTTTATTGTGATGGTATTATGACTAGTTTTCTGTTGTGATACTAAAAGACAAGTATAATAAATAAAGTTGGATACAATGTCTTGTTTAATGTGAGGTGCATTTATCACTGTAACAATTCCCACCCCCATATGCTGTCTGTGCATGTGTGATGAGGTAGAGGAGCAGGGCTCTCAGGGGCCCTGGCAAAATGTCATGATAGCTGTGGAGAGGCCTTAAAGATATATGCAAATTTGGGGCCCGGAATCGGTACCAGATTCCACCCCCAACCCTGATGGCCTGAAATCAAGGAAAGGAGCTCAACGCGAGAACGTTAGATAAGAAGGACTACTCCCGCAAACTTTTTTTCAGAAGGTTATGTCCCTTGCACTGTCGGGCGTTTTTGTTCGTACTTCTTGGGTTGATACAATACATATATGTATTTATTCGTATATATATATATACTCATAGGTATAGTATGTGGTTATAACCAACATTTCCAAGCAAGGTACGTACAACACATTATTGATGAAATAGCATCAGCGTATCGTAAGCCATAAACTCTGGAAGTCAAAACCGACTTGTGCAACGTGATATATCTTTATCGAATGACATAGGTGATTGTGATTCCTGATTTTCTTCTGTCAAAACTGTCTCCAAGTGGCAGTTGATGGGTGGTGTCGTGGTTTATCAGAGAGTGCGGTGCGGCCCAACACCTCCGTCTTCAGCGCTCGGTGTATCTGTCGGGGATACCTCGCCCCTATAGCACGTAGCCCAAAGATCTACCCTGTGAGCACACAGGAGATTTTTCACCGAGGATCCCATCTCGGGACACCTCTTGATCACATGATGAACCCGTACACGTGGGGGTTTCAGTGAGTGCAACAGTGCCACCTGTTACCCTATTCCGTCCTGATAGGAACATCGCCAGTTGATCTGGGACTGCTTATTCGATCGAGCAACCCTGACTTATATTGCAGCTAACCCCCATATCTTTGAGGGCTGTTCCCCTATCCGCCACGTGGGGACCTCCCGGTTTGGGGATTGGTTGAACTGGAAGGAGACTGATCGCGGCGTGATTCCTAATGCAACATTTGTTAAGACCGTCTTCTCTAAATATATCTTTGTAAGTAATTCGGCATGGTCACACACTCGGTTACCAAAAATGACTGCATGATTTTGTACAAAAAAATCTACACGTGTGAATTGCACTGTCTTGCTTTGTACTTCTTGCCGATGGTTGTGTAAATCCTCAACAAAATCTCCGTTTAGATCTTGGCTTCAAGATTTCATGTCTAAGAGGAGGAATTCGTGTGGGAAATCAGCACTGAATAGTGTCACCTGACTGTACTTAACAGTTGTGTGGTGTGGTGTCCAAAAGGTTTACGCGTGGTGGGCATCGCGAAAGTACGCATGTGTCTATCGTATCGCAATAATTTAGTATATCCGAAGTATAAACTCCAAGGATATTGCTACAGCCATGAATAGTACGATAAACCAGTTCTAAGCTTGCTCGCGCTTGTGCATATGCATGTCTGTGGAGAGTTTCGGGGGGGAGGGGGATTAAGGGGCAAAGGGTGCTGAAGTGGTTCCCCACCCCACCCCTTTCCGTGCGGTTACCGAAGCTGGAATTTTATCTCTGACAAGCGTCAGTAAAGTCGATATGCTCCCTTTTCTCTAATGCACATTGACCGCCTGCAGGCTTCAGATCAATGCCTCTTGATTGTCAAGGGACATTAACGTGGAAAACGATGACTGTCTTACGCATTCCTCTACGCGATGTTTCAGCGATGCACAACATGGGAGGTCGTGCGTGGCTAGATGTGAGGTTTCTATGCATACGTACGTAATGCACAACTGACCGACGCATTCTTTATGGCTTTCATTATCTCCGATCCTCAAAGAAGCAAGACATGAATACTTCAGGAACTTAAGTCACATTTTCCCTTCGTTAAACTTTGCCATTCCCAGGTCTTGGCCTGGAAATCAAAACCATTTAGCCATTTGAATAATCTTCTTCCCTTAAGATGTATGATCTTGGAGAGCAATAAGTCTTGGCCATCAAGTACTGTGACATATTCGCAGTAAAGATAATTAATGTCTCCCTATGCTGTTCCTGACCTTGAATAAGCTGGTCCGATTCATTCTAACTCACCCACCTCCCTTTTCAAAGGGGGAGGGGGAGAATTATCGACCTCTCTCCTCATGCACCAGACGTGGAATTCGAAGAAAGCTATGTAATTGATATACAAGTATACATCGCATTCTATGAGTTTTTAAAAAATACATCTGCTCCTATTTCTTTTCTTACATATCACAAATATCTTCTTCCCTCGGAAAACCAGTCTGTGTGATTCTAGAGTGGCTGGCATGAGTGACTGTTTGTATCTGCTGTGGTCATAACGACGAGCGTAAGGCCCGTTTGGCCTGTTTACTTTATGTGCATCTATACATATGGGGAAGCCGATGGTCGAGTGGTTAGCCGGAAGCCACTGATGGCTGGTTCAGTATCCATGCGCCGCACCACACTTCCCCCATTTCACTGAGCTGGGAGTAGGGTACCTGACCCATGGGTCCTGCAGGAGGGTAATGCAGCAAGGGAGAGGTGAAGGGCACTTCCCTCTCTATGCTGGCCTACAGAAAAGTGGTCGTCGTGTACCCCCCCCCCCTTCTCAGTATCTAAAACAGGTTACGGGACAAATTTATCTTTACGCATGAATAGGGTTATACAAAGGCCCATGCAACCCAACTTTTTTTTTAAGTTTTAGTTTGGTCCTTTTTTCTCCTGAGCATAGGGCCCCGACAGTTTTCGTCCATTTCCTGCGGTCTTGGGCGACCATTTTTTTGCTTCCCAAGACCGGTTGATGGCTTTGAGTAATCCAGCCCAGGCTCGCTGATAAAATTATGTAGAGCCCCTGACGCTAATCGAAGGTGTTGATGTTCTCCAATAACACAAACTGTGTGTTAGGTGCTGGGGCCAGAGGGGAGGTTTGACA
>SMGT01000965.1:4980-18033 GCA_004794575.1 Lanistes nyassanus | reverse complement strand
GTGTACCCCCCCCCCCCCCTTCTCAGCATCTACAGGTTACGGGACAAATTTATCTTTACGCATGAATAGGGTTATACAAAGGCCCATGCAACCCAACTTTTTTTTTAAGTTTTAGTTTGGTCCTCTTTTCTCCTGAGCATAGGGCCCCGACAGTTTTCGTCCATTTCCTGCGGTCTTGGGCGACCATTTTTTGCTTCCCAAGACAGGTTGATGGCTTTGAGTAATCCAGCCCAGGCTCGCTGATAAAAATATGTAGAGCCCCTGACGCTAATCGAAGGTGTTGATGTTCTCCAATAACACAAACTGTGTGTCAGGTGCTGGGGCCAGAGGGGAGGTTTGACAAATATTCTGCCATGTAAGTCTCAGCACAACCCTGATCACAGCAGTTAGAAGCTATCCTTCCAGGAACCCTCATCTGGCTGCAAAATGTCGTCCACGTCAGACGATACGTTTGTTTTTGTGTTTTACTTCCGGTCTCCTTGGAGCACTAAATTTTCTCATGACACCAGATTTATTTTATTTTTTTAGTACTAGATGGTCGTGTTCTTACTAAACAGACTTTTTAGAAGGTTAGATCACTACGAACTTGGTATCGGGTTTAAAACTTCGAAGCTGTGAGAACGAGACCGGAAGTTAACCAGGAAAACAAACTAGCCGTCCTCAGCAGACGGTTCCTCACAGTAAAACCACTGCGTCCGTTGCAGGCCCCTCGAAAGGTATGCACAGTCTCTGTTCAAATGAAACCATCATCGGTAAACAACTACTTTAGCATTCAGCAACTTAAATACGATGTCATTTCGTCAAATTAAGATAAAGCAGTTTTGCAATAAGTAAGAGCGCTAGCCTCCGAACCCCAAAAGGTGCGGGTTCGATACCCCCGAGTCGCACCACACTCCCCAGTTCACTCAGCTGTGAATCGTTACCTAAGCCATGGCTCAGGGAATTAAGGTAAAGCAGCGAGGGAGAGATGCTTGCCCGCGAAATAATGGGGGTCTCATACCCCCCTTGTCCCGTACGACCTAAAACAGGTCACTGGACAATCTTTACCTTTTTAATCTAGTAGAGAGAGAGAATTTTCGGATCGAAACAGGATTTAAAATATTAATTTCCCACTACATTGTGTAAACATGATATTCTTAAAAATCAGAGCTTAAAAATAGTTGTCACCTGTAAGATTCATAAAAAAAAGGACAAAATTATTTTATCGTTGGTGGCCGGGTGGGGGGGGGGGTAGAAGACAGGTGGGCTTATTGTTTACGACGATTTTATTGAACTGAGTCATCAGGGTCCGGCAATGATGATCGTATGTTACAGGACACAATCTCTTATTGCTTTCCATTATCGTTTCAACGCAGTTCACACTTGCTGTACAACCAGTCGGCAGCTGTTCCTTTACAGCGAAACCAAATGCTTCCTGTCCTCTCATCAAAATAAGGACACACATAACGCACGCGCGCACACAACCAAGCCCCACCTACCTACATATGGAGAGAGCACACGAAGTCAGCAAACTTGCGTTTGGACACTGTAAAGTTTATTACCGAAAAAAGAAGAAACACTGTCAACCGCACACATGCATTAACATTAACATCAACAAATACAGCATTCTACCTTTCCACAAATACAGCTACACGCATGCGCACACGAACAAAGGCCACAGTCATTATACCTGAATACAAATACAATATTTCCACAGTCGTAAATTCTTTTTTTTTTAACATTTGCTTTTTCTGATTAGTGGGGTGGGGGAGAACATGTCTTTACATTTCGAAAGCTACATAATAGGGTGAAAATGTCATGTCAGAGTCCATGCAGGTAGAATGACGACAGATGCCACTACTGATCAAAGGGAGACAATTATCAGAGTATGTACATGAATGGCATATATAAGTTTCTCACAGTTAATTTACCAACTTATTATTTACATAAGTAAATTTGTTTCTCACATAAGTGTATTTTAAAATTGAAACGTAAAACTCCATTTGAATAATAAAAATATTTGACTCTTTAGTCTATTATTATACCTTTCTCTCTCTCTCTCTCATCATCATCATCATCAATCTTTCTCTGCCACCTGACCAGTTAATGGGCTCGATGGAAGGCTACCTGGTCCTTGCAATTCTTTTCCTCCCCGAAATAAAAACTTCACCACCATCTTTCCCCCCTCCTCCCCCCCCCACACACACGTCGCACCCGCGCGCAAGCGTACATCTATCGTGTAACCGTTAATAATGATTTCAACACAACATTGACTTGTTTGATTATATAAGGAACCGTTGAGGACGAGACACCTACATTCAGCAAAAGTTAAACTGTTTAATTGCAAACTGGGTGTCACAGACGTCTTACCAACTATACGATTCGCGATCGAGCAAGCATCAAAGTACGTACGGGCGGCCTGTTAAAAGCCTTGCTGTTCGAAGGTTCCATTACTCCCTTCCTTTTAACCCCAAACCTTTTCTCGCCCCCTCTGCTGCAACATACCTGCAACCATCGCTGCTGATTTGACGGTAAGCAATCAGCTGGCCAAGTCAGTGCAGTTTGCAGAAGCCATTTTGAGGTTCTCTTTAGCTATCGTTCTGTTTCTTAAGCATAGGCAGTTCACAAACATTACCAGATGGCCTCTAAAGTAATTTGACTGCAGAGGCTGATTTGACGATTCTCTTATCAAAATGTCTTCATTAGATGCTGATGTTAATCTTCACCACACCAATGTGTCATATAAATTTAGCATCTGGATATATACCTGCAAGGCTGGGTTCCTTTGTCGTGTTAACCTAAAGGAATGTTCTTGCTTTCTGGCTAAATTACCTTGACGCCAAATGCCAACGAATTTTCTCTTCATGCAGAGATCTTCATTAAGCAATTCTTCTCTCAGCTAGCTGCACATCGTCTTCACAGATTAACTCAGTTTAAACACACTGAAGGAAAGACGCCGTAGATTCGTGCATACTTCAGTGATTAGTCAGGTAAGGGGGTGGGTAGGAGCAATTATCTGTTCAGCACGAACATGACTGGAAGCCGTCCTATGACATGACTGCTACTGACCTGCTTGGTGTTGCTATACACCCTTCGGTACCCCCGCTGTTAAGATTTGATGTTGATTGGCGACTCTGTGACAAGCCGATTGGTCTACCATAGTAGTGAAACGTCAAAGCCACGCCCTCTCGCTCATCTCGCGCGATTGCTTATAAGGACCTATACGACGAAACCAGGCAAAACCACAGAGCTAGGTTCAGGCC
This sequence comes from Lanistes nyassanus, assembly GCA_004794575.1. NCBI lineage: Eukaryota > Metazoa > Mollusca > Gastropoda > Architaenioglossa > Ampullariidae > Lanistes > Lanistes nyassanus. The sequence continues at coordinate 14,791 of SMGT01000965.1, read as the reverse complement.
CCGCATGGATGTAAACGGTACTAAATTTATTCCCGAATAGTGGACGTTTTTTCTGTCTCTGTTTCGGCAACCTTGGAGTAAGCTATTCGCTCATGGGACAACCGAATAACGATGGAAAAGCTGTCTTTGTGCATGGAAAATTCAAGGAACTTATTCCTGTCTTGCGGTTATTCTGGAATAAGTAAGCTATTCGGGTTTCTTGCATACGGAACTGATGCCCTTATCAGTAAGGTTTGACTAATGTCCGTTTTAAGGCCTTGTTTTCCCTAGTGATCCTTTCCTCACGAACAAACTGATTTCAGCCATACAATTGGCTGCAAACAAATCAAAAATAAACCCTTCTTCTCTACGGACCTCATTTTATTTATGCCGATCCCTGCAAGGGCCATAACCATTGCAAATATTAACATACGGCATTAAAGAAAGACAAAGCTTGTTGAAAGTTTCAACCTATGATCTACCATTTAGCTAGCCACGAGAGGCGAAGTTTAGAAAATTCAAGAAAGAATACATGCGTCATATTACACTACACTGCACACAGTGGCGTCTGGTATAGTGTTGCTTTGTGTCTGAACACGTAGGTACCGTTCAACATGGGGTGTGTGTACATGGAGAAGAACGGCTTTGTTATGCTCACGTTTGAAAGAACATGCGCCGATATTTTAATCTAAAAAGAGGCGAATTCAAAGACATCAGTTATCTATCCGACTACCCTCCCCCACACCCCCAACAAAAAAAATGTAAGCAAATCTCGAAATGTTGGGGGCGAGGATGTTTTTTCTGCTCAAATCGTTCTAAGCGAAAACATTTTTAATGTCAGTTTTAGGAAGCGGAAGTCCTGTGTGTAGCTGGCTTGAACTGCACCACTCTGCGGGTGTGTTCTCCGATTGAATCCAGCCCCGTATGACAGTTAAGCAAACGCGAAGAGGAGTGGGGCAGAGGTGAGAGGATAGACAAACCGGAAGCCTGCGGTGGGGGCAATGCTGACTGTTTGCTCGCTGCCAACCATTAGCAGGGATGGCAAACGCCAGACCCAGGCTTTGGGCCCACACGTAATTAGACCATCCCGTGAAAAGGAAAAAAAGTGGATGGGTGGTGCGAAGCTGGGGTGGATTGCAGGGAGGGTGTAGAGGGGTTGTTTATCTCCCTGTTTAAACTGTTTTCGTCCTGGTTTCTGCGTCACATCCGTGCTGCCCAATTCTCGGCCGCTAAGACAAGATGAACGAACACTTTCATCTTAGGAATACTGGTTTCTTAGTTTGTGTCCAAAGTCCAATCTTTCTCCGTGTCCATTGCAAGGGTCAGCTAACCTGAAATAGGTCGCCGTTTTCGTTCATGGGCGTTCTACCAGTACGTTACTTCTACCGTTCCAATGACGTTTTGCTTTTTTGTTGGGGGGGGGGGGGGGTTAAATCGACTTCCTTCCGCAGCGGGTGCCTAATTACCGTAACAAACTGTGCCTTTGGCACCCAGTTTCCCAGCAAAACACCACCCGCTTTCCCCACTCTGAATTTTTGTCCCCCACTTCCTTTCAGTCTTCCTCCTCTTTGCGTTTCTTCTGCCATCATTTTTTCCCCAAAGTCTTGCTTGTACCCATATTATATCTAGTTTTTCCAACAAATTTCGTGTACTGCATCTGAAACAAGCTGTCAAATTCCGTATGTGGAACTCTTGGGGCAGTTTTCGAATATGCAGAGGATGTGAGTGACGCTAGGCAGACATCAGAACTCCCGTCTCTAGAACTTGCTGACGGAGTGATCTGTGATTTGACTACCTAGAATTGCACTTCTCGTATCCATGACATTCGTTTCAGGTCGTCGCACAGGAACACACGAAGTCGCCACACTGCGCCCAAAAGTGCGTTTATCCGAAAAGAAAACGCATTTTTTCGTGCAGTGACATGGGGTCTCTAACCCCACCTGTCAGCTTGGATGTTCCCTTTGTCTGTGGAACAACCCGCGTTCCAGACTTGATGCCTCAATGTATTTCGTTACATACTGTTCCGATTCCATCTTGATAGCTACCCCCACCCACACGACAAACGCACGTGAAATTATTTATGATCCTGGTTACCGTCATCTAGCCATCCCTCCATCCTTCCATGGATTCCACGAGTGTAACACTCACACCCTTTACCTGTCCGATCCAATCTCGGTCCAGTTCCATTCTCTTACTACCATCAGCAGGTGTGGCTAAGTGAAGGCATAACCGTATCTGCCAACTCTGGATGAGCACATGATCTCTTTGCTCTGTCTGTTACTGTCAATGCAATTTAAAATCGCACACGTATTCATGGCAACTTAATACAATTATTAAAAATTAACACCTTGATCAATGCACAGACTTATCAAATCTACACTGTTTGCATGCCGTACAAACACTTAACAAAAATATGATTTTCAATTCGACGCAACGTAAAATAGTAAGAAAAATAGTTTTAGTCCAGAAAGAAATGGACTATCAAACAAACCTTTAATTAATTAACAAAACAAGCAAGAATGAGGACAGTAATCATTGATCAGCCGAGAAACCAGTCCTCGTGCAAGAGAGACTATTGTCAATAAATATCGAAACACACTCGACAGGGACTTAGAACAACAAACTGTGGCCTTTTTTCGAATCGAGCAACATGTCACCGAAAAGAACATAGACGACGTCATACTCATAGATAGTTCTCTGCATTACAAGGAGAATTACAATCTGACGATCCTCGCTGTCAGACGCAATGCTGAGCAGAATACTGCTCTCCATTACCATCTGCTGTACGTCAGACGTAATGCTGATGGAGTCATGTTTTATTGCGAGATACATACGTAAATAAATGGGTCAATAAAAGGGTCAATACTTTGACAAAGGCGTGTCACAGACCCACCACACTTTACTGTAAATAAAATATGCTTGGTGTCTCGTTATTTAAAAAAATACACTTACGCTAGCATTTTTTCTTGCTTTTTGGCATTTTGACACAGAAGGTAATCGCTAGATTCGACCCCTGTTGTCAGTCGTTTACATGATATACATGTATTTAGATTTCGAAGACCGGCATTCCTGACTGGAGATCAAAAAACATTTGTTAATTAGAAGCAGTCGTAGGTAGGGTGTCCTACGCCCGTTTCTTACGGTTTGCCAGACGAAAGAGTGGTTCAGAAATAATTCATGCTAGCTTCTGCAACAAAAGATTTCGTCCCATTTCCACAACTGTTCCCGAAACTTCTTTTAAATCTGTATGGGCACAGATTCATCTATTCCTCATTAAAATAACAATGAAATTAACATTCTGTGGTAGATGGATAAATTAGTCTCACGTCATCATCTTAGAATCACTTCGTCAGACCCTTTTGTTCCTTTAAGTTCAACACAAATTCCGTCAAGTCCGACTACTCTGCTGTTAGATCGAGATATGAACAGTCCCCTAGAAGTAGGTCTCCGTAACCATAGAGGAATTTTCGGGGGTGGGGGGATAATCATTATCCTAGACTGACAGACTAAAATTAGTTCGCCTGATCTGCCAAGGCAAGTAAATTTAGTCGTCGGTCAAAATTCGACAGCTTATCAGACCAAGTAAATAATTTCAACATTTTCAAAGTAAATATATATAATGCTTATTCGGGCAAGGAGAAGTCTCCTTAGGGCACATAAAATCTATGGTATTTTACCCGACAATTATATTGAGCCCTGGTCAACGTCCACGTATCTACAGTACAATGAAAGGCTGCAGACTGAACTGTAGCGAAGCTAAGAGAAGGTATAAACTGTAAGGTAATGGACAGAAAAAAGAGAAACGCAGTAAAGTCTCCCGGAAAAGCATACCGCATTACATAAATCTCTAGAATCAGAGCATTACAGACAAATAGGAGTATCAAAGGAGATACGTAACGCAATCATCTGAAGTAACCTGCTGTGTTTTTGTATACTCTCTCAAAACATCACATTGAGACTAACGTCTCTTTGGGCAAATTGAAAGGATAAACATGAAAGCATAAAACGTGTGTTTTACTTGTGAAAAAGAAACTCTACCCACATGTTGCACAATTATTTGACAATTATTAGCACAGTTATGAGAACTAATACAGGACGTCCACTTTGAAGAAGGTGCATGTTTCTGTTACCCTACAAAACGAAATGATCATTACATAAAACATCAGTAACGATACACAATAACTGAAAATAAACTGTTCAACAAAACTAGAATCTGCGCGAAACCGCAAGTCGCACGAGTACAATGAGACATCTGAAATGAACGCAAACATAAAAACCAAATTTCGGAGGCAGAGACTAACGAACATAGAAAAACCTGGTAGGTGAATGGATGAAAAAAAAGGACAAGACTGATGAAATAAACGATGGCAATTGTCCCATAAAAATGAGCGCTACTTCAACGAAACGGAATAAATGCAGCTGTGTTTACAGTGAGGTTGACAGAACTTCAATAGCACAGAAGAATATAGAAATGTGTTCACAGTGAGGTCGTCATCACATTAGTTACACAGAAGAATGTTCAGATCTGTTTGCAAGTTTTTCGCTGCTTTCCTGCATGTGGTACAGAGAACCAAATCTCCATCACACAGAGGTCCGACTCCTGCTACATGGACACGTAACGTCATAGAGCACTCATCATAGACCGCTCTAGAAACGTTATTTTGCTGCAACACACGTGTCAAGTTGATGAAGGTGGCGTTTAGAACAGAGCATGGTTCCTCTAATTCCCCCCCTTCCCTTCATCCCACCTGCATCAAGCAGCAGGCTTCTTAGCACTGGCAAAAACACCTGTAATTCGCCATTGTCAGATTAACAATCTTTTTCTCTGGAACGTAATCTCAGTTTAGCTATATCTCTTTCTCGTAAACACTTTGTCATGGTTACACAAGCAAAACTTTATGCTCTTTACCACAAAACAGAGTTACCAACAGGTGATCGCACTTGTTAGTAGTCTCTTTCTCAAACACACCACCCCTGCTATATATTCGCAGGGTCCAAGTTTCAAAGCACTGGACAAAGAACCTGAAAACTGACGTCGATAATTTGCAATAATTGCCCTCTCTGTCCCTCAAACAGGTCAACGACGTAACAGCAGGGTCAAGCTTGGGTGACCTTGGTATGAACCACCATAAAACGATTGCACTATTTTATTTGGAACACGTCGCAACAACTGCATCATCCACGAGTCTGCACTGCTGAGATTTAACATGAGCCAGCAGTGTTACTTCAGCAGAAATATTGCGCCTCAAAGTTTACTGAAAAAAGTGGGGAGGTGGGAAGTGGTTGGGGGAGGGGAATCAAGATCACAAAGCCGTGTCACGTTGTACTGCGCTTGCAGAATGCATCTGCTGAGGTTTTTGTTCCTCGTCATTTCAGCACCACTGAAGTGCAAGTCTCAGCGATTGCAACACATTTTTTCAGCTTGCGAAGGGCCCACAGAGGTGCAGGTATGGTAGAAGGTGAATGTTGCCAGGTAAAGTCCCATGATCGACTAGCTCAGTGTCCGAAAGTACTTTTGCACGTGCTCCGATAGCCCTCGTGGCACGTGAGCACCTGATCCAGATACACCTGTCCCAGCCCTGTCCCCCCCACTCCGAAAGCCCCATCACTCCCCACCGTGTTGTCCGTGACCATGAACCTGACCTCCAGGCTGGACTGGCAGTTGCCCAGGCACTGGGGCAGGAAAGGCGGGGTTGGCGTGTCGGCGGTGGTCAGGAACTCGTGGCAGTACACGTTGCTCTGTTGCTGGAACGTGTGGCTCTCGGTGCGGCCCGCACCCACGTCGTTGGCGCTATCGGCGGACAGTTTCTTGCGCGTGCACGTGTCATTGCAGGACATGAAATCGCGCAGCACGCGGACACTCAGAGTCTTCTCGTAAGCACAGATGGCGCACACCTTCAGGCGGTGCGTCACTCGGTCTAGCATCGGCTGCTCCTCCTGCGGGCTCGAGTGGGCGATGTAAGCGTGCCCCAGGAAGAAGTACGTCACTTCCGGCTGGCCGGGGCAGTTAACGTGCACCATGTCGGCGGCGGTGATGTCTGACCGCGACTTGCCAGAGGCCGTGTCCGTCTGCATGAAGATGGACTTTTCAAACGACGTCAGAGGCTGCGTGGATGGGCAGAAGGAGTACGTCTTGACGTGGACGCTCTGCTGCCGCAAGCCAGCGTAGTCTTGTGATGACGAAGCGTTGGCCAAGATCCGCTGCAGCACGTCCAGCGTAAGAGGCTGCCGCGCTGCCTCACCTTCGCTGCCTCCAGCGCTGGCGCTGTTGCTGCTTAGCCCGTCTGCCCTTCCACCGCCCGCCCAAGCCGATGGCCCCTCCGCCCCGCCCATCAGGCTCCTCCTGCTGACATCGTTCAGGGCCCGGCAAGCCAGGTGCAGGGAGGTCAGCAGTGCGCTGCAGCTATCGTACACGATGCTGTACATGTTGCGTGACAGCTGGCCCTGAGCGTTGTGCGCCATGTTAGCACAGACCTCATGCCTCTGTAGGTCCACCTCCAGAACGTCATCTACCACATCACACACGCGCGCCCACCAGCGGGCAGAGCTGCGCCAGAAGGTGGACGCGATCCGGCCAGCCACACTCGGGTGGATGTAGCCGGGCAGCGGGATGAAAAAGTTGGGGCTGGCCTCGCGAAACTCGCTGTAGCAGGCATCGTCGTCATCCTGCCTCTTCCAGGGGAGAGCAGCCATGGACAGGGGAGGGTGGGATTGAAGCGTGATCTCCCCTTGCACAAAGGCTCCGTCGTAGGGGTACTGTCCCCCACACTTGGTGACCTTGACCGGCAGCCTCTGCGCACAGAAGCGAGCTGCTTGGGAATCGTGGCTGGCACCCGCGTCTTCCTCCACCTCGTCTTCATCTTGCCAATCTGCGGCATCAGGACCGGCTTCATTCAATTCCTTCGACACCTGCCGAAGCGCGTACGAGTGGACCCCAAGCTGCAGAGTGGCGAGGTAAGAGGTCGGAGTGGCGCGGTCCTCGGCCACCTGCCGCCCCCCAGTGGTGCTGAGCGGGTGTGGTTGGATCTTGAACACTTTACATTCCACGTCGGCGCTGTTGGTGGACCAGTCCAGGCTAACCACAGAGCCGTCAGGCAGGACGATGGAGGCCAGGTTCCGCGCACCCATGAAACGCACGCGAGTGGTCCGGCCTTGCCCGTCGCTGAGGCTAAAGGCGTACAGCCCACGGAACGTGCCGTCGTTGTCTTTGTAACCGGATGCCTGTAGGATGGTGCCGTTGCTCAGCATGATCTCCAGCACACGGCTGTCCCCCGGATGCCAAAAGGTCTTGAAGTCGCGGACGCTCACGGGATCTGGTCTGGCACCCGTGCTGACTCCTTCGTTAGTGTCGGTGGGACGGGCGTTGGTCTTCCGTAGCGGGGGCGAGGAGTTGGTCAGCAGTGGGGGTAGCGGCGTCACGACCCTGGCGGTACTGTTCATGCGGGGCGGCTGCGCAGTCGGGGAAGCTGACGACGACGCCGTTCCGTTTCCGCCCGCCTTCTCCAGCTCCCCTGCCGACCCCTCCGCCTGCTCCCCCTTACGCACGACGCCGAAGAACACCCCCAAGCTGATTCCCGCCGCCAGCAGCACCACCACGACCACCACCACCAGCAAGCAGCAGCACGTCTTGCGCCGTCGTCGGAAGACCATCCCGGAACCGGTCATGGGCCGCGGCCTCGGCGCGCCCAGCTCGTAGGCGTGGTGCTTGTACTGGTGGTGGTTAGCCGAGCCGTTGTTGCCGTTGCGGAACAAAGTCCCCGTCAGGAGTCGATCCTGCGCGTTGGCGGCCTCCCCAGGGCTCTCGACTTCCGGGGATGGATGGGTGAGGCGCAGGTTCGTCATCTCGATCTCGCTCATAATCTGGAATAGACGGAATAGTGGAATGTGTTAGAAACGGAGATAACATGATGGCAACATTCAAAACAGCTTATAATGAAATTTAACATGCGCAAGGAAGTATACTACAGTAACACGGTCAGAACGTGGACGGAAAGCATGGTCGGAAAATATGGTATACCTAAGTCAGAACCTGTGAAAAAAAGGGATCAGCCACAACTGCTACCACTTTCCAAATGGACAGAAGCACATCAGTTACCCTCTCAACGCCAGCAGATGAGGGAAAGGTAACCCAAGTGCCGCGTGCGATTACGTGTTCATCCAGCAGAGTGCAGCAGATATTGCAATTGCATGCAGATATAGTCATTCGTAGACGCTTCCCACGCAACGCATTAACAGATATTAACCTATAATGTTTCTTACAGCACATCATCCTATGGTATATAAAGTGCGTGCGTGTGTGTGGGAGTACGACCCAGTATATCATTAACATCAGTATTCCTGATAAATAAATTAGCTCCAATGACTTAATCTTGGGCGTAGTTGGCATTAAAGATTTCTTTTATGACACATTGCAAGAAAGGTCGGACAAGGTAGACAGCTATATAACAAACATTTCCCGCGTGATTACGACTCGGTAAATTTGAATAATGTAAATGTTTCTGCGACCCCTCCCTCCCCACAAAAAGGAAAAAATCGGCAGAGGTAGGAAAAAATAAGGCACGTTACTCGATCCGTGGTTATGACTCGATAAATCTACATAATGCAAATGCTACTACTTTCTTTCCTTCCTTCCGTCCTCCCGGCTCCCACTCGTTCAATTTTCTTCTAAGGACAGAGCGAAGAAAAGCGAATCGTCTCGCTTCTCGCGTCTGCATGCAAACGCTGTTGAACAGAGAGTTCACTCCTTTACATCTAGGAACAGTATATTGCCGCGTTCTTATAGCAGTCGTGAAAGCAGGCAAACAGAAATTTAGGACAAGGACAGTGTCTGCGCCTCTGAGCTACTCTCCTAAGAAGGGGTTAGGGGAGTAGGCCTGTGTGTAGAAACAGCCCACCTGCACGACAGGAATCATTTTTCTGAGTCTATATTTGCTAAACATTTGTGTTTGAAGATAACAGAATTGAAGCAGGTTTATTTTATTAAAAGAAAGTCATACAGAAGAATTGTTACCATGCAATGACCGGCCCCGTTTTTCAAAAGATGGAACCGTTGAAGTGCTCGCCATTTTGTCCCCAGGAAGCGTCAAGAGGAAGCAAAGTGGCTTGCAGGCAGGAACAGCCTCTAAACATGGCCCAGGCGAGCAAAGCTGCGTTTCGCGTGGAAGAACAGTTTTAGCCTCCGTGTGTAACCAGAGAAAACAGAGTGAAAGAAAGAAAACTGATTGCGCACGATGTTCCTGCTCTTGACAAAAGGCGCGGAGGACTCTCGACAGGAGAGTGGAAAGTCGGCAAGTCTCTTTGAGTGCCACAAAGCCTGTGATCGCTACACGTTACCAACACTTGACACGCGCCTGTAACACTTCGGTAACGCACGCTTTGCACAAGCGGGTAAACGGTGTAAGCCAGCCTTTAGAGTGCAGCAGGACGCTGTGTCAGCATAATATGGCACGTCACTGTTTGTAGCACAGAGTAGCTGAGACTGGGTGACGCATGTATCAAACGTGTCAAGGTCCTGTCCACAGGAGACTGCTGTATATATGTATTGGACTTTTTTTCGTCACGATGACCTTTGAAATGCCTTTTCACTGAAATCCACTGAAGTCATTCAAAAGCCCGATGGTTGGAGGAAAAGTGATTGCAGTTTTTAAGGACTTTCGCTCTTATTTTTTTTTCTTTCTCTCTCTCTCTCTCAGACGTACGTGTGGCAGCAAGTCAGTGAGTGAGTGGGAGCGAAGAACGAACGTATACACTCTCCATGTCTTCTCAGATCAACAGCATCCGGTCTGTATTCTGACCCCGAGGTTAACACACAGTGGTAGATCTGTCGCCAAAG
>SMGT01000964.1:259579-271476 GCA_004794575.1 Lanistes nyassanus | reverse complement strand
TTTGGGTACGGTAGGCTCCCTTGGTCGCAAGCGTCTTCATGCGGTTACTTTGAGCGTTCAAGTACTTCCTGTTGGAGTGATAATTTAAGCGCTCGGTCCTCGTTTGTTGCTTATCAGTGAAAAATACAACAAGAACAACAAAACTTGTACTCAAGAAACTACGAAGTGAGAACGCACAAAAAATTTTATGTCGACGTATGTGCAGGTTTTGCGGGACAGAGGGAAATAATCTGATGGGTGTTTTATATGCCATCATTATCGTCCTTGACATTTGCACGATCAGATATCCCCGGGCGGACAAATACACTTGTTTTTCACCGAGAGCCTAACCACTCTATGAACTGTGGGATAACAAGTGACGTGGTGCGACAAACCACCCCTCTCCTCGTTAATGAGCTCTGCCCTGGAGAAACTGTGACAAGGTCAGACCAGACAGTGAATCTCTCCTACTAGGGAAGCCTCCAATAAACTCTTCCAATAATGCTGACCGACTTGTGGTCGCGCGACCGCTGACCAAGCAGGTGACCAGCATAACGCCATGCTGTCTACGTGCGCAGGGGTTATGCTTCCTCGAGAATATACGCAGCAGTGTTTCGAGTATCAGGGAGGAGAAAATGAAGGAGCAGAAGGGTCGGAAAGAGGGATGGACACCAAAAAGAGGGATCGAGACACCAAATAGAGATTTATCGTTTGGGATAGAGAGTATTCTCTCTAGGGCAGTGGATAGGTCTCTAGTGGGCCACAAAGTGGCAAAAGAACTGTTGATCGTATTCACTGCACAAAGCAAAAATAATTATTAAAGTTTTTCAGGTTTATTGTCAAATGTTTGTGTTACTGGTGTGGTAATACAGACGACCATGCATTTCCCTAAGCAAAACCGAATGTTGCGAAAAAAAATGTTTGAAGCTCTGGTTCCCGCAAGGCAATCAACCCCAAAAAATGTCAGCCAACGATTGGACAGTTTATTTACTGGTTTCAGTAAAGGAAAAGAAACTTGAGATGTATATATGCTATCTCCATGACAACTTTATGTTGAAAGTGTCAGAAATGCACATATTTAATTTTCGTAATGAATATTGTTTGTACCCAACACACCTGGTTTATTACACTCATGTTGCTGTGTACCTACCGGTGCTAGTGACGTCACACTTGGGGACAGACGTAGTTATAGCATGGTCGGATGCACATGGGAGCGGGAGGCGTCCGTTGGTCAGTCTGCTAGCTCCCCGTTATGTCATCTTTTAATGTATTTAAAAAAATGAAAGTAGTGATGCCTAATTTTATCAAAATCCACCCGGATCACATCCATTGAAGAGGAGATATTGCATTGATTTCTGCCTCCTCAACGTGGGCTTTTGCATGTTACGTTACCGTGCAGTCTTCAATGCTAAATCACCTACGTGACACAAAAAAGGAAACGAAGAACTGGAAGGTTGAACGGAAGATGCGAAAATCAAGCACTAAGTCTGTACTTAGAACAATAGTTTCTTGCTTCAACACAGAAAGCGGCATTTCACTTAAAATTAACAATAACACGTGTTTCCTCCATCAGGCATTTAAACAGATTTATACATACATTTATAAATGTATACATATGTAAACTTTATCATCTTTGGGTTAGTATCAGCTATACAGTGCCCTTCCACTCTAAGCAAAGCAATAATTAAGTGCGATTTGGTGTACTGAAACACCCTGAAAACAGGGAACATCAGATTTTAACATTACCGGTTGTGGGGCGTTGTTCGTGCAAGTTAGCTTCACTGTGCATGCGCGAGTTCCTCAGGGTAGAATACCGCGTCACAATGTAGTGTACAAACTGATTAATTATGTAAAGCTTTTTATATACACTTAGAAAACCTGGAGTTAACCCTTTGACTGAACCTGTGCGATTTTTTAGTAGGTTCACCCCCCCCCCCCCACACACACACACACAAACCCCCCCCACACACACACACACGCACATTCTCTCTCTCCCCTGCTCCTGCGCTTGCACCATATTTAAGTTTTTTGAAGTCAAAGTTGGTTTCTACAGGTCACAACAGTATGTGCGAAACCACATTTGTCACGCCACTGTCATGTGACAGCGTATATACTCGGTTAATTAAATCTAACGAGTAGCATGCATGCTTTTCAATAACGAAGTCACAGAGGTTTCATGTATATACATAAGCACTATACATTAAAGACCCGGTAGATAATTTGATATCAGCAATACAATGTGCAGGCATAATGATGTGCCCCGAAATGGAAATAACAGGTCAGGCCAAAGGTGCACAATAAACAGGGCAATGTCAGACGACTAAAAATAAACTAGTGTTGTTTTTTAGCTGTACTTAAACTTCACTTAGATTTCAAAAGCTTTGGCTGCCTTTTTTTCCTCTGATGCCGCTGTGGCTATACCAATGCTGTTATATGCTTCTTCACTTTTTCTTGTTCTCCTGAAAGTCTGTCCCTTGTGGTGAGCATTTCTGCATCTATACTCTCCAGCTGGACAGTACCTGTCCTTACTAACTCTTCTAATTGTGACGCTAAAACTAATTTGATTTTATTACTAATGATTTTTCAACAGAGAGTTTCAAGATTGAAGGTATAGACACTTTATTATTATGATGGAAATTCGGCTGTAGTGCCTTACAACATATAACACAGCAATCACTCCAATAATAGATATGTAATACACACATTGTGTCAATATAAGCACACAAAAATATATCACATTGATATAAACACACCCGCCTGCATTTAAAATAGTAAACTTTAAATAAATCAAATATAAATTAAATAAAATTATAGTTGTGTAAAGAAATCAAAATATATCATACTAAAGCAGTATCAGATATAGCAAAGAACCTTGATACCAAGACATACTTTACGATGAAGTCGCTGGAAGAGGGATTTCCCTTAGAATTGTGCTGCTCCCAACATGCTCTGAAGATGCCGAGACTGGGGAAAGGTGGAGCATTTTGCAGCGCAACCGGTTGTTTAAGTGTCTGTTTCAAAACGGATTGTGATGGATTGTAGTTTTTCCAGCAAATGAAGCGAGGAACGTTTATGATTTCAATGATTGCTGCAGTTGTAGATAATAGTACTAATTAGTCTTTTACAAATTCAGTGACATTCTTCATGTAGAGCTGTTTATCATCTCATCTTCGGTATCGAAGATTTAAACTAAGTTCGTTTTTCAGAAAGAAAACAAATTGAGAAAATCAAAAAGAATCTTTTTGTTTATTTCAGCAAAAATAGTCAGAACATGGATAGGCTTATAATCAGTTCAATATGCTTTCATGAGAGTTAAAACCTGAGAAATGCAACAATTACTTCAAATTAAACAATTTAAAATTAGGTAGCCATCAGATTTTATCTATCAATTTGTAAGCTGACCACTGTTTTGTGAAAATATATTCGGACATTTCTTTCGTCTCTATATCTTCTGTCTCATTTTCTTCTCTCTCCATTTCAACCCCGTCTCTCTCTCTCTCTCTCACACATACAGCTTAATTACTTCTCTTAAAGAAATGAGGGTGCTGATTTTTTCAAACGATAATTTTCATTAATAAACAACAAACGAGGATAGAGCGCTTAATTTATCAATACAACAAGAAGTACTTGAAAGCCTCAAAGTGACCGTTTGCTGTGTGAAGACTTGCGTCGTTATAAAGAAAGGGATGGCAGATCTTTTTTGAGGATCTGCATGGTCCCTTTCTTTCGACCCTCTCTTTGCTACGTGTTTGGATACGGTAAGCTCCCTTGGTCGCATGCGTCTGCATACGGTCACTTTGAGCGTTTCAAGTACTTCTTGTATTGATAATTTTGATCATAAAAATAGTTTTTTGTTTCTAATAGCTCCCTCTTTTTTGCTGTGGGTGGGGGCGTAGACATCGCCGGAATGCTGCTGTCTTCCAGAATCTATTTTTGACTATTACGTAGGTGGTTCTTTTACACAACAGCTGAGAAAAGAGTAATATGACTAATAACAGTTAAACCTTGTTATGTTTACAGTAATGAGAAAATAACTTTCCAGTGTGGTATTTTCTTTTATCAGCTTTGTTTTAGATTTGGGGGTTATCAAACAAGGCCCCAGTGTCCAAATTTTCTCCCCAAGCTGGGTGGGGTGCGCATGTTTACCTGCTGTGTGGAGACGGGAGAAACTGAAGCAGTTAAATCTCTCATTGTACCACCCACCTCCCCGGTTTAACAACAAGAAAGTTTTCTTCTCTTTCAGTTTGTTCAACCACGTATGTAAGTTCGGTTATGCGAAAGTTGCTTCCAATAGTCCTGAGAAACCTTGTGTTCTCTGCATGGCCAGAGGTAGGGATTCCGTCTGATGCAAATGTGTACTTATATATTTATAAAGCAGACTGTGTGGATGTGGGTGGGGCTGCGGGAGTTTGTTATACAAATACGCCACCTGAACCAGTCCACAACATATTGATTACCCTTTTCACCTGCGAACGGTCATATTTCGAACATGTACCTTGATGTATATATAAATGAACTAATAAATATGAGGATGCACACAGGGATCAGCATGCAAGGGAGATCACCACACAGTCTTTTCCCTTTCGTAACAAGAGTTCTCTCCCTTGCCCCTCTCTGCAAAAGGGAGACGGGAGGCTAGGGTAGGGGTTAGGGGCAGGGGGTTAGTAAAAGGGTAGGGTAGGCGGGTTAAGAAAAACGCGGGCAGTGCTGGGTCACCTGGGTAGTATATATATATACATCAATTATTGACTAGGTGTCAGTTCAGGCACTAAGCATAGGATGTTATTAGTCCACTGCTCCCATTTGGGATTGATTGTGGGTAAGAAAATTCATGTGAAAACTTAAATTTGAAGCAATTCAAGAATTTTTGAAAGCATGCAATGCTCAAACTGAAAACAACGCGCAGAATAAATGATGCTTAGAATAATTTCATCAGAAGAAAGTGTTTCAAAGCCAAACAACCACGTTCTTCTCGCACACGTTACACGTACAAAGCCGGCTGGGAGATCAGTGACGACAAAAAACTATTCAGATGCATTTTATATAAAGCCTCTTGGTAGAGCAGTTTCATTCATTCATTCATTCATTCATTCATTCATTCATTCATCCATTCATTTATTCATTCATTCATTCAGCTGTTTCAAATAATTTTATCCATAGTGGTCAAACAGTCAAAGATGTTTTTGGGTCCTGAAGACTAGACGTGCACTCCCTATACAGTAGATTAGTGGTTAATCACTCCCTATACAGTAGATTACTGGTTTGTCACTCCCTATACAGTAGATTAGTGGTTAGTCACTCCCTATACAGTAGATTACTGGTTTGTTACTCCCTATACAGTGGATGACAATAAATATTCATTGACTTTGCATGGTTTTAGTATTTTTCGGAAGGATGTCAGTGTACTAGTTTTAAAATGTACGGGGTCACTTCAAGCACACATAGAGATAAATTTTAGTTTTAACAATTCAAAACACGTCTAGAACTGACTACCCAAAACTAAGGGTTACCTAAGACAGGCCGCGGAAATTACGTACATAATATATGATACAAATCATAATAAATCATAATAAATTTATAATTCCACATTTGTTTCGCAACGTGTAAAATTCGAGTTAGCCAACAGTGCTAACAGATAGCAGCAAGAAGGAAAGAAGAAATAATGCCTGAAATAAGTAGAGGAAAAGGAGGCTTCTTTTGTTCCCCGGATGTTCTCGGGTTATCAAGCTTATATGTTTGAAACTGATGTTCACACTTTCTCTTGTTTAATATATCCCCTTTTTTGCTAGCTGTATTCCCACAGGGGCTATAAGTTGGGCCGCTTACCAGTTCATTGATAAGGATACACAGATTCTCTGTTTAAAGTAATTGTTTCTAACTACGTGAGGTATTGAGACGTTCTATTTTTAAAATAAGAACAAATTCCACTTAGTATGCAGGGAGCCCTGCCATAATGCATTGGTCCCATTGTCTGTAGCGCTGGCTGTACTAAGAACTGCAGAAAGTCATCCCTGTAGGCCAAACCAGTAAGGCTGCCTTACACAAGGTGCAGGGGTGTTCTGTAGGCCATGTCCACTTCAGGACGCCTTGAATGCAGGGAAGCTTCACCCACCCGGTTCCCAGTTGTCTGGTCGTTGGCGGTTACAATGCTGGCTGCAAGCTTCCCGCCTCCCTCCATCGAATGTATTGGCGGTGGCTGTTTTGTGCCCTGAAGTCAACAGGACGACAAACCCTTCATCCTTTGTGGACATCGATCGTGGGCGTCCCAGCCATCTTAGTTCGCTGACACTTCCTGTCTAGTTGAAGCGATCTCGCAATGTCACTGTCACGGACGCGTATGCGCGTAATTTTTGAGTGCGTGTGTTGGAAGTTAAAAATAGTGCATACGACGTTAATGCATCATTTTGTGTTGGGATGCCCGTATTGTACAGCGGTTAGGAAAACCCCAGAGCATGTCAGCTCACTACACATGTAGGAGGGAGGGGGTATGACAAGGAATGTGAACGCTGGTATCTGAACCTGAGACTGAGTAGTGTTTGGAAGTGAGAAAGAAGAGTGAGTTGTCAGACAGAGAGAGAGAGACTGAAAGTGCAAGGAGACGCGCAAGCTGAAATTCCCTCTGACTGATGGTGGTTGTGAGGTACTGTTTGTGGTAACATATTTTCACTTGATTTTGATAATTTATGTGGGCTATATTGTTGTTAAGAAACCTGAGTATGTTGTTTTGATATGATGCCAGAATAATGTGTGAACGGCAGTATGCCGGTTTTGGTTTTTGCAAACGAAATGTATAACTTTAAATCAAAGATTAGTTGGCATAACATTGTGAGGCTCGTAGAAAATTTATAGTATGTTCGGGAAATTTTCGCATCTGACGAGGTGCTGAAGTTAAGGGAAAACGGTGAACAGAAAAGGATTTTCAGAGATTTTGTGAGTGGGACTGTTGGTAAGGCCACAGCCTAAAGTTAGATCAATTCAGGGTTTTTACAGAGGGGCAGATCCAAGGACTGATCTGAGCGGCGACACCAGGGATGTGTTGAGCCGAGCCCTGCTTCCAGCGAGAGCGACTAGGCGAGCGGTGCCTAATCAACGGGAGCAATTTGACTGTGGAGGTGGAGGTGGAGGTGTTGTGTCGACCCACCTGCAGTACTGACGTCGGGGTGGGTGCCTTGACGGTAACTTCGTTCCTGCACAAGTCGTGAAGTAAGGGACTGTAGATCGTTCCCTTGGCAGAATCAAGGTAGGAACGGTAAATGATTCCCTCCGGGACAAGAGAGACGTTGTGTTCGTGCGTGACCCGAAATCGGACTTTTAGGGGAAAGTTGGACGACGACCAGTCGGTGGACGTCAAGGGAGATAAGCAGAAACATTTTCGCTCAGTCGGGAGTGACAGAGTCGATGAGTTTTCAGTGAATGGACTTGGACCCATTCAATAATCGATGTACTATCGAAGAGTGATCGAAAGGAACTTATTGGTGGCGATGAGAAGGTGTGATGAAGGGTTGTCACGAGCCATTCAATGACGTGTTAGAGATTAGCTGATGTCATATGTGTAGTGTAGTGGTGAGAGGGAGCGGGCTGTGACAGTCACAATGACTGAATGGGATGCTCACAATCGGCGACTAACTTCCGGGACCCCGATACCTTCCCTGCAGGTACCAGACTGCGTTGGGGATAAAGTCATAGTCTATGGACTGTGTCTATAACTACAAGCGTTTGCTCAACAGTGGTTGAATTGTGTTTACATTACATAGTTTATCTTTTGAAAACGAATCACAGACCTTTAAACTTCTGATTGCAAAGTTTCTCCGATTATAGCAAACATATTTGAACATTGCTAATGAGAAGGACTATTGCTACTCATTATGCATTCCCAGTCTCTCCAAGGCCATAGTACGTAAGGCTTTGCGCTGTACCTTGCCATTGGGATTGACAGGAAACTTGTCAAAGACCAGACATATTTTTGGAACCGCTACTTCCCTCTGGTTGTTTAGCCGCAGAAAACTTTCTTGGAAATACTCGGCGCACGTGCGCAGGATGTCATCAGGCGCCACGCGATCAGCTTCCGGTCTGGGATCCTGCACGACGCAGACACAAGGACGGTTGTCGAAGTCGTTGTCAGGGATAGCGATGACAGCGTCTTCATACACTCCGGGGCACTCTGTAAGACGAGATTCCAGCAACTGGCAGTGGAGAAAAAAAAGAGAGAAAACATTCAAGTCAGCTAGTGTAGTCTGGAACTCGTCCGTATTGAATGTTATTGTTGTCGCATCCACACACACCTTTCCTGGACACACAAACATTTCCAGACTATTGTCATCACTAGTTTAAGTGATGACAATAGTTTACTCTACCAAAGTGTTCAAGTCCTCATTTTTATTGTTATCATAGCTAGCTAGCACCACCCAATTTTAGAAGCATCGGTGGTGACATGACGTCGAGCACATCTCTGACCTGTTCTTGGGACTGTCCTAACGCCAGAGGCTATTCACTTGCAGCCAGCAACAAAGGCCTAATGTAACAATTTGCGTGCCAGGCAGTAGGTAGTAGGGAGGTTAGTTGGGGGCATACAGTACAGTTTAGAAGAGGACATTCCATCCAAAGCAGATCTGAGCCTGAACTTAACACTTAGCAGGCCAGACTTAACTGAGAGGTCAGACACAGCTTTTTAAGTCACGCAGCACTCAATAACTATATACAAAAGGGCCGTAACTCCAAACCATGCAACGTCCACTAGGGTCACCAAGCATGCAGCTGCCCCCCACAGCCGCACGTGTAGATTGGAAAAGGTCAGCAGCCGACATTTAATACTGTTATATAGATACAGACGGATGAAGGTGATAGTCTGGGAGGTATGGAGTTCTAGTGAGATTGTAAGCCGGCCCGCCACTGCAGACTTATATCCGCCAAAGACTAAAAAGAATTGAAATACAAGTATTTGTGGACTCTACATTTGTGGTGCCGTGACTTCTACACAATGATACATTTAGGTGCCGTGACGCACTACCTAACGCTACATTTTTCGTGGTGTCACTAAATAATGATACACTAATTCATTAACACCATCCCTTATAGACACTGTTGTGAGACGAGTTGGTGGTACTTGGCATGTTCCTTTGATTGACATAGAGGCGTGGCCTTTCTGCCTGTGTTGGTTACTGCCTCCTAGGCATGTTCCTTTGATTGACATAGAGGCATTGGCACTTCTGCCTGGGTTAGTTACTCAACTCGCTTACACGAGCTTGTGAAGGCGATATTGTATGGAAAGGTGTTGGTTTCAAATTGCATAAAGACCTTGTCTGTCGAATATAAGTTATTTTTACTAGCAGATCATATTGTTATGGTTAGGCCCTTGCTAACCATCCTTACGGTAGATCTTAAGTAATACTGTGTTTTATTCTGCCGACTAAATTGTCATCTTATTACCCAAATAGACGTCTAGATCCATTCTTATTCGTTAGACAATGTTTAATTTTAGTGGTGGGGGGGGGGGAGAGTACATCGAAATCTCTCACCTGTGGATGCATCATAAAACTTCCAATAAAGATAACTTCAGATTGTCTCCCTTCCACAAAGAGGTCGCCTTCATCATTCACGTAGTCAAGGTCTCTGGGTCTTCTGGTGTTGCGTCCCTTGTAAGGGCCGGCTGCTTCAGGTAGCCACGAAAAAGGCCGGTTTTTTTTTTTTGGATCAAAACGTGACCTTTGGTGTTTGGAGGAACTTCTTGAAGATTTTCGTCTACAACTTTGACCGTCCCGCTTTCTACAGGTTTGCCACAGTTGAAATTTTCAATCTAGGAAAAAATAGTTCAGAAACATTTTATGGACCGCTCTTACCCAGACGAATATGTGAACCACTTCGGCGAACCTAGTTCCGTAGTCATTGGTTTGAGGTAAGACGGACATATGTCTGGTTAAGGGAACTACTAAGAATACAGTGAAGGCTAAGCAGGAAAATCGATAGATACATGATTACATGTGTAGCTTAAGGTATGTGGACACTGTGGACACTTTTTGTTGTTGCTTGTTTGGTTCTCATGCGTCTTTGTTCTTCACCTCGTCGTGCTCAGTGTAGACTTTAAACGTGGCAAGTCCAGCCTCAGTGCACCCATAGGTCACAAGAATGGTGGAGGTCAAAGTTCCCAAAACACGGGCATACTCCTTCTTGAACAGGCTGCCTGAAAATACTACACGCGCAACTCGCCACGTGACGTCGGACAGCAGGTCGTGACGAGCTAGCAAGTTCTTGAGTAGAACTGGTGAGGCGAACAGCAGTGTAACCTTTTCTTTTCTCCACAAATCCCACAGAAACTTCTCTTGGTCTTTTGCTGGCGATCCTTTCGAAACCAAAATATTAAAAAATCACTTACTGAAAGCAAACCTTATGCTGCAGAATTTAGTTTGTCTACTTTCTGCGTTACAAAAGACTTGACACAAAACCACAACAAGGCTACACAGCATGAACAAAAACGAAGCAGATAACCTTTGGAATCTATAAAGGAATTGGAAAAATGGTGTTCTCAACATTATAGTTGCCTCCCCGCCGTACAACCCAACTTCAGATTGGTCGAGAAACAGATCACGTCTTTATTTAGCAGATGGCAACCATTTTGGGCTGGGATAGGTCTTTTTTTCAAAGAGCCCTAAAAAGGCCAATGCAGTTAATTAATTGTAAAATAATATATATGGGTGGGGCAATTCGCAAGTTTCCAAATCAGCTGCGGCATTGTTAATGCTGACCCTGCCAGGGCTGCTTTTATGGTGAATCTGTTAATTTTTAGAAGGTCGGAGATAAAAAAAGAAAATCGAATACACAGGGCGTATTCATTCCATACCCTTTGGGTCAGACATCATGCAAATACACTTTTTTCCTGCACAGGTAGAATATCGGAAAAGACATTCTCTTTACGTACTTAAGGTAATCCACGTAAGTTAATTACAGCACAAACAAGCCCTCAGTAAGTACAATATCTATTCTACGTAATAGCTGTCATTACCGTTCTCGTTCACACACACACACACATACACACGGAGAGAGAGAGAGAGGGGGGATGAGAAAGAGATTGTTCACTCCCTTTCATATCCCTGAGTAAAGGATTAAACACCGGGATAGGGTTAATGCTTAACGCCCCGCCTGTGCATATCAGGACAGTATTACTTAGACAAAGCTTACTTGATGCCCCAGGTGGATCAAACAAGGAAAAAAAATCACCTTTCACGTAAGGAGCCACTCTTGTTTGTCCACACACACAGTAAATGCTGGGATAGCCAGAAGCCCAGCCAAAGGAGTTGTAGAGGACGTCGCCGTCCTTTGTGGAAAAAAAATTCACACGCATCCAGACCCACTG
Source organism: Lanistes nyassanus (assembly GCA_004794575.1). Taxonomy (NCBI): domain Eukaryota; kingdom Metazoa; phylum Mollusca; class Gastropoda; order Architaenioglossa; family Ampullariidae; genus Lanistes; species Lanistes nyassanus. The sequence continues at coordinate 260,150 of SMGT01000964.1, read as the reverse complement.
CCATGACATCCCTGCATAATCATACATGACAGTATCTTAAAGAATGACCTATGAACTTTAAAACTTTGTATACAGTGGGTGGGGGAAGCTGGCTTGGTTTGTAAAGTTATAAATGATCCCATGTCTCTTTTTAAATAACTAGCGGACCCGGCGCTGCTCGGGATTTTTTTCTTTGAATAAATAATGAAAAAGTCGCAATTCTGTTTAGCCAATCAACGCCGAGACGTTAAGCCGCCCACCCTTACCCCTTCTCTAACTTCCACTGTATACCCGGACTGGGGTAAGGGGTAAGGGGTTGGTAAAAGGGTAGGGGTTTGATGGCTAGAGAAGGGGTTGGGGTGTGCGGGGTAAAGCTTAAGATTATGACGTCTCGGCGTTGATTGGCTAAAAGGAATTGTTACTTTTTCAGTCTCTTCATTCAAAGAAAAAAGGCAACGCCGGGTCTCCTGGCTAGCATTAGATATGGAATTTTCGTTTTTTTGACTCATTTCATGAGGAAAGTAGTAGGGCTGCGACTCAGATAAAAATGTTTTAGAATGGTACGAAAGCATACCATCGCGCGTCCCCCTCC
>SMGT01000964.1:230935-252768 GCA_004794575.1 Lanistes nyassanus | reverse complement strand
CCCCCGGCGACGCTGTGGCTGTGAGCGTGGTGGCCAAAACCGTCTCCGTGATGGCTGCCACCCATCACAGCACTATTTCAGATACAAATTCTTACCTGTGGATGCATCTTGAAACTTCCAATGGAGATAACTTCGGATTGTCTCCCCTCCACAAAGAGGTCGCCTACATCGTTGACGTAACCGAGGTCTCTGGGTCTAAACCAGCCGTCTTCCGGAGTTGCGTCGCTTGTAAGTGCCGGCTGCTTCAGGTAGCCGATAAAACAGCCGTTATGACTGATCAGAATATCACCTTTGGTGTTTGGCGGAACTGCTTTCAGATTTTCGTCTACCACTTTCACCTGTACGCCTTGAACAGCTTTCCCGCAGCAGAAGTCTTCCACCTGCACATCACAGTTCTTAATTCATTTTCGACTGGACTCGCAGAACAGATAAATAGACAGGGAAGTTCAATTCTGCATGCGCTGGTGTCCTCAACGTGCAAAGATATGTGAGAATCTGCTTGTGTGTACATGTGTACATGTGTACGCGCGATTTATTCGTGCTTGACGTTTGTTTGGGACTAGATGCGCAGTTCCGGGGCGAGGGTGTTCCAAACGCTCAAGCAAAACAACAACAAAAATGCGGAGAGCTGGATGGGATGCAAATTTAACAATAAAGGAGAATTAACAGGGGCTGCTGTTGGAAAGTGTACTGTCGTAACTGAAAATAAACTGTGCCAAGCTAATCCTACATTACTGAGAAAAATCGACTGTTCAGGGCAGTTACTCTTCTTCAGAAAAAAACCCACAAAACTCCAAGAGGTAAACATTAGAATATAAGCAGGAAGTAAAAAAAAATTGAAAAAAAAACTCGTCTGGACAGTGTAGACTAATGCGACAAAGAAGATAGCAGTTTGTAGTTGTGAGATTAACAAATATACAATATACTTCGCACAGTTTGAACGGCAACACAAAATTAAAGACAGACCGCGTAAGTCTATCTGGCAAAACTTTCCATTCGGTTTTGGAGAGGTGCCACTTCTGTGCTCGTCAGTGGCTAAGCGCATGCGCGAGTGGGTGCGTCCTTGAATAAGTGGGTGCGTCCTTGAATAAGTGGGTGCGTCCTTGAATAAGTGGGTGCGTCCTTGAATAAGTGGATGCGTCCTTGAATAAGTGGGTGCGTCCTTGAATAAGTGGGTGCGTGCTGCCCTTACATCCATGCCTTGTCTGTAGACCTTGTATGCCGCAATCCCGACCTCCGTGCACGCATAAACCACACAAATCTCAGAAGTAAGGATTGCCAGAACACGGGCATATTCCTTCCTGAACACGCCGCCCGCTAAAACAATTACACGCAGGCGCCAGTTGGGATCAGACTGCAAGAGGTCACGGCGTGCCAGCAATTTCTTGACTGTTAGAGGTGATGTGAAAGCTGATGTCACGTTTTCTCGTCTCCACAGGTCCCACAGGAATTTCTCTTCGTCTTTTGCAGGCAATCCTTTTTGAGACCATAAACAAAATTGTTCAGTAATTAAACTGCAAGCGTATTACATGTCGTACATTTGTTTGTTTCTTTGTCTGCGTGCGCGCGCGCGCGCGTGTCTGTGTGCGTGCGTTCGTCGGTGTGTGTGTGTGTGTTTCGGAGGGAGGGGGGAACACCCAGACGAGGATGATAATGTTCTTGATAAACTTAGAAATTCTTTCTTTTATCCTCTCTTTCTCTTTTTGTCTCAACTATTTTCTGTCTTTCCCTTCTTAATTTTCTTTTTCTGTATTTTTTCCTTTCTTTCCTATGCATTTAGCATTTAACCGCACGTGGTATAACACAGAGGTGGGTGAGTGGGGGAAGGAGGAGGAAAAAGAGAACGATTAAAGAGAACGAGTAGAAAGAACGAGTAGAAGATCCAGTAAAGAGAACGAGTAGAGAGATCCAGTAGAGAGAACCAGTAGAGAGAACCAGTAGAAGATCCAGTAAAGAGAACCAGCAGAGACAACGATTAAAGAGAACGACTAGAGAGAACGAGCAGCGAGAACCAGTAGAGAAAACCAGTAGAGAGGACCAGTAGAGATAACGAGCAGAGAGAACCAGTAGAGAGGACCAGTAGAGAGAACCAGTAGAGAGAACCAGTAGACGTAACGAGTACAGAAAACCAGTAGAGAGAACCAGTAGAGAGGACCAGTAAAGAAGACCAGTAGAGATACCGAGCAGAGAGAACCAGTAGAGAGGACCAGTAGAGATAACAAGTAGAGGGAACCAGTACAGAGAAATAGGCAGACAGAAAGAAAACAAAACGTAAAGATTCACCTTTTACGTAGGGAACCACTCGCGTTTGTCCGAATCCAACGTAGAATTGTGGGTAACCAGAGCCCCACCCAAAGGAACTGGGATTGTAAAACGCTTCTCCCTCCTCTGTAGGCAGCACTTCATACCCTTGCAAACCCACTGCCAAAATTTGCCTGTCGGAAGGTGAGTTAGGAAAGACTTACTTATTTAATTGTAATATAAGATCGTTAATTAATGTTTCCTTCCAGACTCTTTGATGTCCGCAGAGACCTTAAACCATGTTGTGCAATCTGCAGTGTGTGTGAGTATAAGGGTTTCTTCGTTGGAAACTCAGGTAAACTATAAAGCTCTAGACATGAATTTGTAGACGCTGACAAATGCAGAGTAAACGATGTCAAGTCTCCGTGATTGTTACGTAATGAGCGAGAATCAAATGTCTGGTATCAGAAGTTTTAACTCACTCGAAAAAATGTTTTAGTCTTGAGTATGGGCAGTATAGGTGAGCTCACCCATTTCTATTTTGTTTTGTATATTGTCCATATTTATTGGATCAATTTTGCACGATTGGGTTATTTGCCCGATGTGGGAGTAATCTCCCAAGAAATTTTTGCTGATGGTGATGTTCTCTTCATACTTTTATTTTCATTGTCTGTGTGTGTGGGGGGGGGGGGTTGAGCTCTGTGTACAGTAGACATGTCGCACAATTGCGCCGAATTTCAATTATGTATAAAAAGCCGTGCTTAATTACAGGACAGTAGCTGACAACCTTGAATGTCGTGACAAACGAAACAGCTATTCAAATTAGAATAAGACCAGGCTGCTTAGGAAAAAACTTTGGTGCAAATTCATTATGAAGTTGTGGAGTACTGTCTCGTAAATAAGGACTGCCTTTATATTTTACCTGTGCGTTTTGGGCACAAGTTTCGGTTGTCCTGTGGTTCCAGACGTCACAAAAATAGTCGCCACCTCATCAGGACCGACGTCAGCAATTTCAGCTTCTTCTTCCTTTGAGATGGATTCCATGAAAGACAGCTGTCCCGCTGTCGGATAACGGTTGCAGAAGATGACGGTTTTCAAAGACGGTATGGCGTGGCTGGTGACCGATCCAGCAGATAAGGTTGGGATGTGATTCCTCAGAGCGGAAACGGCTTGTTCATCAGATTGGTCCACAATGATGGCCGTGACGTCACCTGTATTCATCACTGGCAAAATGTCCGATCCATCCCGATACTGAATCACTGTGCATATCGTCGTCGCTCCCAGCACAGATGCTCCCAGTGAGATGAATGTCTGCTCGGGAGATGTGGGCACCAGACACAGAACAACATCTTCTCTCCCCACGCCTTGTTTACGTAACCACATGGCAGACCTTTGAGCGAAATGGACATTTAATACAAGATGGTTGAGGAAAATTGCCACTAACGAATAAAAAATTGTCAAATCAATATATCAATCGATTGTCACAAGTAAGAATATTCTTCCTTATCTAAAGAACCTTAAATGAAATATGCGATGTGGTTTGCAAGTTACGGAAGTATGCTATACAGCTTCCCTGTCTGTCTGTCTGTCTGTCTGTCTGTCTGTCTGTCTGTCTGTCTGTCTGTCTGTCTGTCTGTCTGTCTGTCTGTCTGTCTGTCTGTCAAGCTTAATAAACTCATACAGTTATCATTGAGAGAAAAGGAAAATTCCGCCTCATCTATTTCTGTACGTGTCCTTCGATAGTTGTGCCTCTATAGTCTAGTACCTGCGGGATAAAGAGAACATTTCTCTTCTTGAGTAAGCATATCGCTGTCCGTCAGGTGTGACGTAGATGAAAGCTAACGTCTCTGGTGACGTCACGCTCCAGTACCCCAACCGGGATACAACAGTGTCCTCAGGCGACAGGTCAAACATCATGAGTTGTGTCCTTTCTGTTGTTGCTGTAAAGACGCAAAAAGTATCTGTGACCAGGATGTTAAAAAAGTATTTTCACTTACACCCTCTGCTCTGCAGCCGGTTGTAAGAACGCTGGGAACAGACGATTCATTTATGTTTGGAGGTGAAAAGGTGTCACGTAATTTTTAAAAAAGTTGGTGACCACAAAACTGAATAGCTAGATATTCCTACAAATAACCAACGGAATTTTAAGACTATGATATATATATATATATACTATTTACTATATAGTCAGGAATGTCAGAAACCATGACTACGCGAATTTAATGTTATTGTTTGAGTGACTTTCAACACAAGTCCACATCCCAAGTCACTAATAAAACAAAGTCATACACGTGTGGTTAAATGGCAGACTTTAACATTGCATCAAAATGATGTTCCTGTGAAAATGAAACTATTGTCTGAAGAAAACAATTAGCTAAACATTAAAAGTTTCATTTTAAAAATGGATTTTAAAATCAGCCAGGCAGCCAGCCAAACAAAAGGAAAAAGAAAAGTTAAGAGAAGAATACAGAACAGAAGAGAAGAAAAATTAAAGAAACAGTGATTCAAAATGTAATCAACCCAAAGCACGAAAATTAAGCAAACCAAATTCACACAGTATCCTTTTTTTCTAAAGTAACATAGACATGCAGATATAAACCGCTATAACAGCCAAACCTGTAAATACGAAGGATTTTACCAAAAGGCCTACAGCACGCGCTCACAACTGAACAGACACGTTTATTTAGAAGTACATATGGTGTACGACATAGGACGAAGGTCACTTACAGTGTCAATTTGACCGAACGTGTGTGTGCGCAGAAAGTGCACCTGCCAGCCTGTCACTGCCAGCGGTTACCGTCCTTTATAGTATGGGCCACAGGCGCGATTCAAGACCTCGTTTGTACCCTCGGTTTCTGTTTACCGATTGCTTCGACAACAGATCAAGGACAGCGGCAAAATAAAACAACCTACGCTTGCGTGCGTGCGTGCGTGCGTGCGTGCGTGCGTGCGTGCGTGCGTGCGTGCGTGCGTGCGTGCGTGCGTGCGTGCGTGCGTGCGTGCGTGCGTGCGTGCGTGAGAGAGAGAGAGAGATTAGATAGAACTTGACATTTTATTAATCTTATAGTACTGTACTCTAATTTTTTTCCAAATCACGTCAGTCTTCATCTCATATTTTAAAGTAAATGTGAAGGTAGAAGACAGAGAGACCGACTTTACGGCTTGTGTTATGACCGGAACTGTACATTTGAATACTCATGCAAGCCAGCCAACAGCAAAGAGAAGAATAATTATGTTTACACTTGATTGTTGGTAGCAACATCACCGTCAACTGATTGCAGTTCTTTACTAACACAGCGACTCACAAAAGATCATTATTCTTAATAAGTTTAAGATTTACAGGGGTGAACTAAAGCTTCCGAATCAAGATCTAATATCTGCAGAAAACTTGAAAACTTGATATAATCTCTAAATAAAATTCATTCAAAATAGTAGCCAGGGCTGGCTTGCATGAGTGTTTTTATCGTCACTAACGGCCATAAGAGTAGTCGTAAGGCCCATTCGCCCTGTGTATTTTACGTACGCCTTTACGAACAGGAGATAAGAGCGCTCATGCAAGCCAGCCCTGGACTAAACGTGAATGATATGTTGGAAAAATGCAGGAGAATAATTTTTTTTTGAAGAATGATGCGTTTTCCCCAATAAATGATGAAAACCCTTACACATGGAATGTCTGTATTATGGATTGTTAACAAGCACTCCAACAATCTCCAGTAATGACGCAGCACATGCACTTGTTATTGTTCGTACGTGCTAAGTACATAAACACTGGTCTTCAATGCTGACTGCATATTTCTGACGGATTTTTTTAAACAAAATTAATAAGAGTCTTTTACATTTACGCACAAAAGGTTTAAAGATGTCACTTTTCCTGACTTATCTCGGTTGAACAATGCCCTATTTCTTTTTGACTTACGTCAACGATAAGAAAATGCTCTACTTTCTCTGACCTTTTCTTTCTTTCTTTTTCAGGCTTCCGAATCAAGAAATAGTTCTTAAAAAAACAAACGAACATTCCTATGCTGTCCACAATCTTAAACAAGGTAACTTAAAATTCAGTAACTTATTATATATTTTGTCCTTGGGGAGACTTTCTCTGTCTGTCTTTCTTTTTTCTTTATTTTACCTTCTTTCTAGTAATGTTCTATGACTCAGACAAAATCAAAACTAAATTAAAAAGAAAAAGGGAAAAGATTCTCGTACAAAGAATCATAGACATATAGCACGTGTACTGTTTGAAAAATGTGCGTGTACACTAAGAAATATGCGCAAATATACATTGCACGAGACATGCGGCCTTCTATTTCGTCTGTTATTAAATGCATATTTTCAAGCGTGACGGATATTCTGTATCATTTGGTATTTTATATCACCCTTCTGCATCTTCGGATCGGATGTACTAAATTTATGTACTGTTTTTAGATACAGTAATAATATAACGTTAAATAATAAAGAGATTCTGACACCTAATTCTGTAACTTTATCTGGGTATTTCCAGGTCACACGAATAAATGTTCTACTCCAGTTCGGAAAGGAGATGCTGGCCTTGTTCTGATGACGTGCGACGTAACAGCTAGCGACAGTTTACCTGAGACTGCATTTAATGTTTGCGTCTTTAAGACGTTCTGCATTCATTAAATAATGCTAACAAAAAATACTTTGGCATGTTTGTGCTGTAAAAAAGAAAGATGAATGTTAATTTAACGCATACCTGTTGCCTGTATTGCAGCAAGATACTGTACTTTAAAAAAAAGAAAAAAACTGTCGTGTCGACTGTAAGTACCCATTAAAATTAGTCTTTGATTTTTGTCTCCCATAGTTGTACAGCTACATGCTGTACGTACTAAAGATATCTTGCCCTGATTAGGCGACTGTAAGTACTCATTAAAATTAGTTCTTTTCTCCCTTGTCTGTAGAGTTGCAAATCGAACACTTGATTACCTGTGTTGTCTTCCTTAGATTTTATTTTTCTGAAGCACGAAATGCGTCAACATCAACATCAATATTTATAAAATATATGTCAAATGTCTAAAGTACCAACAATAATTCACTTTTTAGAAGTAGGCTTATTATATATATATATATACCTTAGTTATAACATATCCACAATATTAAATGAACATGCTTATATGCTTCTGAGTTATGCTTATGTTACACAGGCAAATAGTCTTGGAGTCAGCAGATTACCAAGGAGATCCGCTGTGCGTGCCATCTCGCCAGAGGACGCCGTGACGCCACGACTACGTCACAGGAGCGTACATTTTTGCCAGCTAATGGGAATACAAAGATTTTCTTTTGACCGGAGAAATGTATTCACATGACTATCGTTGTGCTATAGCATTCATACTGATTCATCAAATTATCCTGGCATCCGCTTATTTGGTGGCGGGGTGGGGTGAGGGGGGAGTGGTGGTGCTACATTGTTCTGTGTTAGCTCCTGAGGTCAAATCAGTCTTTACGTGTTTATAGATTGTCCTTCCCCCGCCCTCCCTCTTTTTTCATCCATCCGTCCGTACCTTCATCTGCTTGCCTGTTTATTACGTATCTATCTGCTGTATGTGAAGTGAACAAGGTATTGTTTAAAAAATATGAAACAAAGTGAGCCCGTATTTTCCCTTGTACTTGCTCTCAATTACGATGAACAAACTTCGACAAAAGCAAACCTCATGCACAGAAACACAAGGACGAATAATGAAAGAAACAGGATTAATTGACTAAAGATCTTCCTCCTGTGTTCGGCGAATCGATGGAGGTTACTTAACTCTTATAGTAAACTAAAGACATTTAAATGTATCCTAATTGGATTTTTCAAATGCCTCACCTCCACCTTACGTAGCTAAATTTTTGCTGGATCGGCTGAGGGAAGAGAAAGCAACACACCTGACTTCCACGACAGTGATGACCAAGACTTTGCCCCGATCTTTTCACCTCTAACGGCGCATGGCGCGCGCACTGCGTTATTCTTGCAGGCAACCCTTTCAGACAAGATGTCGGGGGCCTTCTGGGAACGCTGACGTCAGAGCTCCGTGTGGTCTGTGGCAGCACAGAGGCTGGGTTCAATTTGTGTAAAGTGTACACCGACCCTAAAAAGGTGTATGGAATTAGAATATTAATATTGGGCATTTAGATGTGTCTGTCCGTCCGTCGGTCCGTCGGTCCGTCCGTCCGTCCGTCCGTTATGCCTTTTTCCCTCTCCCCAATCGCTCTGAGTACGTGGACTCGATACTGCTTATGTTGTTAACCTTTCTTCCCACAGTGCGCATGCACGTAACAGGAATGTGAGTAAGTAAACGAAAGATTGAGAGTGTGACCCATAGAGTGTACGAGTGAGAGAGTGAATAAACGAAAGAACGCACGAATGAACGAACGAACGAACGAACGAACGAGCGAGCGAGTAAGTATGGGTCTCCTGTACCGAATAATTTGCGAACCCTGTCATACAGAACTATACCCAATACAGGTGGAAAAATTTCAACTGTGGTAAACCGACGAGAAACTTTCGGGTCAAGGCTGTGGATGAAAATCTTCGAGAAATTGCTCCGAACACGAATGGCGACATTATGGTCAAACACAATGGTTGCTTGCCCGGCTACCTGAGGCAGCCAGCTGCCACGGCGGCCTCAAGCCCTGAAGAAGACTGGTTCCGACCCGATGACCTTGGTTACGTCAACGATGAGGGTGATGTGTTTGTTGAAGGGAGACATACGGAAATCAAAATTGTTGGAGGATGGTTGATGTATCCGCAGGTAAGACACGTAGAAATGGATATATAAAGAAGACCCATCTAAAAAGATTGGTTGGAGCTGTTTCCTTAGACTATCTACCTGGTATGATTGCAAAGTAAAACTGTAATCCTAGCTTGTTGCTTCATATTTATTGATTTTACCTCAAAACTAGAAAAAATGGCGTCTTGTCAAAATAAACTGATGCTGAAGATTATAATGTCTAAGTTAGCAAAAACGGAACTGAGCCAGATTAAATTAAAAGATAGACGACAAAGATTATGTCAGCAAATGCATTTGTTTACTTCTTCTAGCTTTCTTACATTAGAATTTCTTATGCAGTAAGATTGCGAACAAAGAGGCAACCTTCCATGGGAGAGAACTAATAATGTCTTGCTATCCACGTTTCCATGTTTCTCTTGTTTCGTTCCCGTCTCCCAAACACCGAGAGTTTATTACATCTGTCTCACCAACTGGTAAAGCGTGCGTGCGTGCGTGCGTGCGTGCGTGCGTGCGTGCGTGCGTGCGTGCGTGCGTGCGTGCGTGCGCGCGCGCGTGTGTGTGTGTGCAAAATGTTCTACGAGTAACAAACCAAGGCAAGGGGAGGTTAATTGTTTACCTAAAGTTGGAAGAACACAACTGAAATAAAGCCATCATATCAAAGCTAAACATGAAATTGTGAAAGAAAAAAGAGTGGCATTACACGAAAAGGAAGGACAAGACAAAAAAAGAGGGGGAGAGAGAGGGGGGGAAGGAAGGAAGGAAGAGATAGGTAAAAAATCAGCAGCGAGTTTAATAGAAGATCCACAAAGAAAAACTCGCGGCACCCAAAAAAACCCTCCCCCACCTCCACCACCACCCCTCTTAATTTCAAGTCATTTGTCTGCTGTTGATCGGCCTGTCATTAATTATCATTTCTACATTCTAGACACTACTGGGCATTATGTTTTTTTTCTCCTTTTGTTTAGGGATATTTACTTTTACGTAGTGGTAAACGTGAACCATGAAAATCGGAAGAGTTCTTTAACTTGAATTTTACCTGCTAACTGTTGTCATTATGCGCATTTACTGAGCCATCCAAGCAAACATTCAGAACGTACTCTGACCTTACTCACCCTGTTGACTTCCATATAAAGTCAGAGCGGGATGATAACTAAGGTGCTCATTCGATCTGAACAACCCTCAGAATTAATTTTTTGGTGTGTGAATGTCAGGTCAGGGGTGATTTTACCGTGAAAGTCTTTCACGAATTCTTCCTAAATAAATGCAGATGAGATAGATGTTCTCCAAACATGTGCCTTATAAAAGCAGGTGGGATTTGCGTATTTGCGATGTACCCATATTCTACACTGAGGCTGTGAGTGATCATTTAATCTTTATTTATTAAGCGTAGGATACATGTGAAGTGAGGACATTGAAATGAGTAACATAATTATCATAAGCTGCCAACTTTTAGAATTTAAACAAAAGACAGGACTTGCATCGGTAAAGAAGCAAGCAGAAACAAAAGTCACGATGTGCTGATCTTGAAAACATGTATCTGTTGCTACGAATTGTAAGGCCGTCAAAGCTCGTAATTGATTGAGACATTGAGCCAGCCGTTCTACGCGTTGTAGCAATCGTTAACATATAAATGTCTGTCTATCGCTGCCCGAAAAACAAAATTTAATTCACTGCAAACTGAAAGAGAGCGTTAAACCACACACTGTAACGAGCTAGTGGCGGTAACTTAGAAGGAGACGACACAGATAGCACTGCAGTTGGCTCCCTGCATACATACTCAATAACAGTGGAGGTTTCCCATCACTCACATATCACTTGGTTTGTTTCACTGCCGTTTCTCTCAAGCTAGATGTGCTTAAAATGTAGATAGGTTCTCGCATTCTTGCTGGGTTAAGTTGTCAAAATTGGGTGAACCTCGATGATGGAACGATTTGCTCTACAGATTTCACCATTCCCGTGATCCTCAGACAAGCCCAGCAACAAAACGATGTCAGTACCTAGTCATTCGTTCCAGGCAACCTCCACAAAATTTCACTGTCCACAGGAAACAAGAATTACATGCAGTAGAAAGCAGATAATTCTCTAAATAATCAGTTTCCATTAATTGGGCTCCGTGATACATACATCTCGGAATCTACGCTCAAACACCTGACTTAATGTCTGCGACCAACCGAAAGGAAACATTACCCATAATATTTTTAAACATTTTTGTTTAAATCTGTTCCGAAACAGTGCACACAGAAGATACGTTACAATCATGCTCCACGAAACATTATGTGATAAAAATATTTGCCCAAATGGTTTACAACTGTGCAGGATTTCACGGAAAAAAGCGCCGAACTCGCGCTTAAGCTGGGTTCGTGAACTCTGAGCCCATTCCCATCGCTTTGGAAATGGTACGCCAATAGAAATTTGCTATGGCTGACATCGCTTTGTGGAGAGTTTCACAATGAAAATTTTTGTAAAAAAAAGGGGGGGAGGGGGGGGTCGCCGGCAAGGGATGTCACTGGTGTTTTCTTATAATCATGTTTGTATCGAGTTCCTTCCCTTTTACCACATAATACACCACGTCTTCCAAACTGTAGTCTCGGAACCACGCGATCTTGTTTGGTAGTTTGCGAGACAATCGCGACCACCATTTTGATGCATTCACTAGGATACCTTTTTCAACGCAGCGTTTTACACAGAATTCACGCTGGATGGATTTCAGGTAGGAATCATTTTATTTTATTTTGTGATGTTTCTATCAGCCTGCGTTGGAATTATGTTTTTATTGCTGACAGTTTTTTTCTACATTATTTAAAATAAAGATGTAGAGACTCCACGGGAAGTCATGGCCTAACATGCGACAAACCGTCTAGGCATGTACAGTGCATACAGTGACTCGATCTAAAACTCAATAGTAAGTACTATTTAACAGTTTTTCAGTAAAATTTTATATTTATTTTGATGTTTAAAAATTGTAAAGTAGATTAGTGGATTTGCAGTAGCTTGCAAGCAGGATTTATTTCAATCGTGCCGAAATCTATATTATTAGCATACGGAGATTAGGATGTGTTAACTTTAAAACATGATACTTCTATTTAGCGAGTTCTCTGCATAAACACCACTCATTTGACGAGGCGAGTTGGGGTGGAGGTTATTGTTGTTTGTTGTTTAATCGTTGAAAGGGCCACCCCCGAAAGACGATGCGAAGTTCCTGCTGGACGTGTTTAGAGAGGAAAAAGCCACTCATCTAATCACGTCAACAGATAAGAAATGAGACTGTAAAAGAGAGTAACGGAGATGAGTGATTTATAACAACTACGGATGCTGACTCATTCTGGTTGTAACATACGTTTAGTCGAATATTCGGTGCAATTGAAACCATTTCCTCTTTCTATTTATTTTTATTTATACATCACTGCAGTCTGTGTTCACCGTACTCGAGGAGAAATCTGCTATGCCTGGAATATCGCCAGAGGATACTGTGACGTCACGACTACGTTACTGGAGTGTGACGTCTCCGGAGACTCTAGCTTTTGTCTACGTCACACCAGGTGGCGAACGCTATGCGTACACGCGACAAGAGTTTTTCTCTGCGTCACGCAGGTAAGTGGAAAGCAGTGTGCAGGGATTAGGCACGATGTGGCAAACATTGAAACAAGTGAAAAATTCAGTTTTAAGAAGGTTACAGCTCAGCTATATTGCTCTAGGGTAACATAAATACGCACTCTTCAATATTGCCTCCGTTGTGTGAACCTTCTCACTCCACACCTGTGTTTTTCTTTTCTGCCAACCTCTCCGCATATTTCTGCGTGTATCTGTACACGTATATGTATGGGTACATATATGGCTGCATATTATATATGTACATATGTGTTTGAGTATTATCGTTTATATGTGCAGGTGTGCGTCCAAATATGTCGAACCGTGTACACAAATGTGAATGCATGTGCATGTACAATTACGTATGTGTATATATTTTGTGTAGAAGTGGAAGTGTATGTCTGTGGATATTGTGGGAGAATAGGTATAATCATGTTATGTAAATGTTTGCATTTTTTTGATCTAGTGCATTGTGTGTATGTATGTATATGCATATATGGGTAAAATATGTATGTAGTACTGGTGTGTCCATGTCTGTGCATGCATGTTTGAGCTTACATGCAAAAATGTATGTCGATATGTTTGTATGTGAGCGAATGTATGCTTTTAAATCTTTCTTTTTGCCGCTTCAGCTTTCTGAATAATAGACACTAAAATTAAACTAGATCAGTGTATGTATGTAACATGTATGCAACATAAAACTAAAACATTTACCCAATAACAGTAAATAAGAGAAAAGCTCAGTTACAAACAAGCGCTGATAGAGCTCGCTTCTTTTTTACAGATCTGCTAGCTGGCTGCGCGCGCATGGCGTCCGCAAACATGACGTCATCCTGGTTTTGCTGAGTAATTCCCCCGAGCAGGCGATTTTGTCCAAGGGGGCTATGCTGCTGGGGGCTACGGTGATAATGGCCAGGATGCAATTCCGGGACGGCTCAGACATTTTGCCCGTGCTGACGTTAGGTGGAGTCGCGAGCATCGTCGTGGACCCAGCAGATGACGACGTCATTTCCGGGCTGGAGAATTACCTCCCCAATGTGTCTGCCGGCCAAACCCAGGTCGTCAGCGAGGCGTTTCCGTCCTTAAGAAGCGTCATCTTTTGCCACCGAACTCACGTGACATCGAGAGTCTTGCTCCTGCACGAAATAGCCCGCGAGGAAGAAGCTGAATCCGAGGACGTCAGTCCTGATGACGTGGCAACGATTTTCTTGACGTCAGGTAGCTCAGGCCAATCAAAGCTTGTGCCTTTAACTCACAGGTAAGATCTCTGACGTGACTACATAGAAATTCTAGAAACGCTTGAGACACAATGAAAGCAAAAAGACTACTTTCCGGTACGGAAACCCTTTACCATTTTAAGACCGTACCCTTATTTACTTTTATTCCGGTACGCACCGCCACCTACAAAAACGTAATTTGTAGATAAGCCACAATGAATGCATAAAGACACCTTGCTCCATGGCACGGTACATCATGACCCCTTCCACTCATGATGCAATGCAGCTTGAATACTTTTGGCCGGCCTGTCTGCAGGAAGTTACTGGACATGGGTCTGCAACAGTGTGAAGCGTACGGCTGTGGCACTGGTGACGTTTTGTTCGGGGTCAACTTCTTTGGCTGGGCCACTGGCTACCCCGGTAGCTACTTGGTGTCTGGGGTCACACGAGTGGTGCCTTATTTCAAAGGTTATCTCGCTGTTCGAATTTATTTTACAGCATTTACGCGAGATAAATTAAACGAGTGTTTTCTCTTACCCTAACCGCACGTTTTCCCGCACTATGCATCTCAATTAGATAAATAATTAGGATAAAGCACTCATCTGTGGGTCTTAACGTTCGCTACGTTGTCTGTTCTTTCATGAAGAAAGGGTAGTGCTCCGTAACGTCGACCTAATTTTTGTCAGTCTTAGCATTTCTCGGTTTCCCTTTTCGTCGCCATAAATTTTACTTCAAGATGTAGACGTTTTATTATAAGTATGGATTTCTTGCGCCAAGGCTAAAGCTAATGGGAGATGATGGAGGATGTGTTAACTTTAAAACATGATACTTCTATTTAGCGAGTTCTCTGCATAAACACCACTCATTTGACGAGGCGAGTTGGGGTGGAGGTTATTGTTGTTTGTTGTTTAATCGTTGAAAGGGCCACCCCCGAAAGACGATGCGAAGTTCCTGCTGGACGTGTTTAGAGAGGAAAAAGCCACTCATCTAATCACGTCGACAGTGATGGCTAAGGTGTTCCTCAAGTGCCCCCACCTCTTCACCTCTGACCTCACGTGGCGCCCGCGCGCTCTAATTCTTGCGGGCAGCGCCGTCAGGAAAGATGTCGCGGGACTTCTGGGAACTCTGACGTCAGAGCTTCGTGTGGTCTGTGGCAGCACGGAGGCTGGATTCAATTTGTGTAAAGTGTACACCGACCCCAAAACGGTAGGAATAATATTATCTTGATCAGGAGATACGTTCGTTTACGTACGACGTAGAGATAGAGGACAGTGAGGAGAGACAGACCCACCAGCAGACAGATCGCAAAACCGACATACAGACACACGGACGAGCAGACAGAACCACAGGTGTATAGACACAGACCAACAGAGTCACAGACGCAAAGAAAGAAAGCTCAGAGCGCATGCAGGGGCTAGACAACAAACCAGTAACATTTCTATCAACAATGCACCCAAAGGCCAATGTCAGTTGACAAGCAAAGCGACAGACCAAAGTAAGTGGACAATATAGACAAATTCTTGTGAGACAACCCACAGGCGTAAATAGCTATAATAAATTTATGGCAGGAGTACACAGAAGTGACCAACTCGTAGGTAGATTTGAGGCTTAATAAATTTATGGCAGGATTACACAGAAATGACCAACTCGTGGGTAGATTTGAGGCTCTCAGGAAAACAAATAAATGGTGGAAGACTTTCTTGTATCACCTTTTAGATGTTGCATGAGTAAACAGCTATGTTCTCTTTATGGAATAGATGGAGAAAAACAGAGATATCCCTGAGTTACAAAGGCCTCCCAGCAATAACCAGTTAGATTTTACTGTTGAGCTAATCAAGCAGTTTGGGGGCATTGATAATAAAACTGAGGCCCCTCCCCACCCCACAAGCCTGCAGCCCCAGTGCAGGGCCCACCACCACTTGCACCTTCACACCCCATTCAGCCAGCATGGAGTGACAAAAGCAAAAACTGTTAGTGGTGCTACACCGGAGAAAAGATTGAATGAAAGAAATTTGTGATGTGCATCACTTGTGGTAAGACTTACTGCTTCACTAAAGGAAGGAACTGCTCGCTTGTGAACACTCATCCATAAAGGGGGAACTGTTTCTGTTTACCTTATTACTGTATACATGGCTTCCTAGTTTTAATTTTTCAGTTTTTTTTGTTTACACCTACATATTTACTTAACTTTAACTTACGCTTCAGTAATTAGGTCTACAGAAAAGAAAATAGTGTGTTTATAGTAGTAGGGGCATAAGCTAGGAAGTGTTTAAGATTGCGGTATTTGATTACATTTACAGTTTACACATTTAAACAGCAATATATGAGACAAATGCAAAAAACCCAAGTTATACATATTTTGTAGAACTGAATGAAGTTTAATTATATGTTAATAGAAAGACATAATATCAAGGTAAAATTTGAATTCTTTCTTTATTTTATCAGACACTTCTCTTTTGCGGACATTATGTTAAAATGCTTTCTAATTTAATCAAACATGTTTCATTTCCAGAACTTTTCTTGGCTTGTTTGGCTCAATAGTTTTAATCTTTAGGCATTCTGCTGTAGAATTATGAAAAATGTGTGTGCATCATTTACCAGCAATATCAAAGGTATTTGTAAAAGAAAATATAATAAAATTAGGATATGCTATGTAGAATTGCAGGAACATTCAGAATATGGTATCTAAGGGAATAAAAAATTTCTTCTTTGTGACTTTACATCTTAACTTTTTTTGGACTTTGCGTATGATTTTCCTTTTCATTTTATTAAACATAATTCATTTCTAGATCTCAGTTTATCTGTTTTTTATTGTCTTAACCGTAGATTCGTATTCCTTTGTTTTGAAATATATAAAGCTCAGGTTTATGGAACACGTAACTTGTTCGGACAGTCTACTGGCCACATCTAAATATTGCTTTGAATGTGAAGTTGAATGGATGCGTGTGCCTTGTAGTTATGTAAATTTCTTCTCGTTATCTCCCCCCTTGTTAAAGGACAGTTTTCTTACGGCAGAAAAGTAATCACGCACGCACGCGCTCACACACACACAAACACACACGATTATCAACGCACAAAATCATGTGCGCGTTCATGGTCTGTTGTCTGAAGTAATATTTTTCTCTGTTTTTTTAATGATTCAATGGTCTTGTTTGACAGTCGATGCACATTTTCCTAATAACACCTTCCTGTTCCAGGTAGAAAGTTTTAACTGCGGAAAGCCCATTGGTAGCTTTCAAGTGAAGGTTGTTGACGAAAATCAAACAGAAGTTCCTCGGAACACGAAAGGCGAGCTCCTGATTAAGCACAACGGGTTTTTCGCCGGCTACCTGAACCAGCCCGCAGCCACGACGGCCGCAACTCCGGAGAAAGGCTGGTTCCAAACCGGTGACCTTGCTTACGTCAACGACGATGGGGACATTTTTGTTGAGGGGAGACAGACCGAAGCCATAACTGTGGGAACATGGAAGATGTATCCACAGGTGGGAATGAGTTGAATTTTAAATTCAAAGAAACAAACAAACTCACAACGTAGATGCTGCAAAAATACATATTCTAGAAAATATTTTATGTTCTAGTATATTAATCATACGAATAGACCACTCACCCACTCTTGTGCAAATTATTAAATGACGTCTGTTTTCTTCGCTCTGCAGCTCGGTTACTCGGCACTCCGATTTATCTCGCATTATTTGGTTAATGTCTTTATAACTGATAAAATCGAACTGCATCGGATCTGTCAATAAAAGAACTGAAGCTGAAACTAAAGCTAAATAACCTATACGCAACTAAACTGAAACTCAAAAGCTGCTCAGTGCACTTTAACTCGGTGAAACAAAACAAAATGAAACAGAAAAACTAAAACTGAACTTTAAAAAAGTTTAAGCTGAGATAAAAGAAAAGACTGACTCAGTACCACAGATTATGACACTACGTTCAAGATTAAATTTTTTATAGATTTGTCCAAATAGAATAGGATAGGCTGGAATGCTTTGGCACGCAGCACGAGAATTTGTAGAAACTGTGTTGTGATATTTTTTTGGTCTTAATTAATGCACTATATTTCTCACTCAAACAGCCCCTGGAGACTCGCCTCATGGAGTGCCCGGGGGTACATGACGTTGCTGTGGTGGCCATTCCGGACGAGACTTTCGGCAGCCGTCCTTGCGCATGCGTTGTGCAGGATCCACGACCGGAAGCTGATCGAGTGGTACCGGAAGACGTCCTCCGGACGTGCGTAGACTTTTTCCGTGGAAACTTCCTGCAGGAGTACAAGCACGAGTCTGCACTGATCGGGGATTGCTTGGTGTTTGAGAAGTTTCCTCTCAACAAGAACGACAAGGTGCAGAGAAGCCTCATTCGAGCTGTGGCCAGAGAGAGGCTTGGCTTGCAGAAAGAACCATAACAAAATCTCCATGTCTTCGTATTTATTAATGTTTAGAACCATTCGCGCATCAAAGAAAGTTGATTTTTCTTCAACCCAGATCAATGAGTATTCAGCTTTATTGGGAAGGGGAGTTTGTGGGGTTTTGTGTATGGTGTCTTGTGGTGTGTCCTGATAACCAATATATTGTCAGTGCTACTGCGGACTGAAAAAATGGCAATATTCTTTACCCACCAAAGTAGTAGGCCGCTAAGTACTGGTGCCAGCTCTATTTAGACGTCGATGATATCGTTATAATCAAAGTATTTAAGCCCACAGCATTTAGTAATAACTGTTTAATAAATATGTTATAAATTACTTGCAGATCATATTTATACCTTGTCTAATTTTCAAAGGAAGGCATCGTGTCAATGCACCTTCAAGATCTATTTCTTGTGCTCTGTTCTCCATTAAAATGGGGAAAACCCACATTTCAAACAGGTTTAGAACTGGTCAGCTGCTGACTTTATATCTTACTACGCCTCTTTTCCCCTACCTGCTTGCAGGTGCGTAAGAGCGTGTGCGCGGTGTGCCTCCGTCCAGTTCAGTGTGGTGCGGTGCGTGTGCGTGTGTTGGTGCGTGCATGTATGTGTGTGTGTGTGTGTGTGTGTGTCTGAGTGAGTGAGTGAGAGAGAATAAGGGCTGATCTCGCCTTGTGGAAACTGACTTAGCTGTGCACATATCAAGGTGAGCAAAACCGACGCGAGTGGGGGAAACGACTTACGCAAGTGGGCAAAACTATCCACCGTGTGGGCGAACTGGTTGATTTGCGAAACGACCGTACTTTGCCTGGGCTTGGATTCCCAGAGTGACTCCAGATAACGCAACTACACTTTTCCGGGGACTGTTAGCTCTACTTGCGCTCTGGATGTGCGCCAAACACGTGATGTACTGAGGTTCGGTTCATTTCCCCCACCACACAAAGAAAACAATCTATTATTGGCTAGTGAAAAATCTAGTCCTAGAACAGGAACTAGCTAATCAGCGGCTCGCTTAACAATCATTGCAGAAAAAGAACCTACTAAAAACTTATAATCTACAGGCACTGCAGCAGGGGTTCTCTATTCAGTCAGTGGTCCCCCAAACCCCTCATAAAAAAGGCGCAGTTTACTCAAAAGGAAATAACTATTCTGCAGGAAGTTGTCAAAGGTTCTGTTTCCATCAAGTAATGTGATTTTTTTCCGTTTGTATTTAGTTTTGTTCGTTTTGTCAGTCTTGATGAAGGGATAATGCCCAGAAACGTTAAATTCGTCTGCGTTTGTTTCTAATACTTGGTTCAGTTAGTTTGTTTAACCACAGGTTTACATCCGAAAAAAAATCGCTTGTTCCTTTATTATACACAATTAATTTTGGAAGAATTCTGCGCACATTATTTCATGAAAATTTTGAATGCGTCGGCATATCACCTTAAGTCAATTTGGGTCTTGAATGTCTTCATCTTCTCTGTTAGTTCCTTGTGATATCTGCAATTTGGTCCATTCTTCTTACAGTTTTGCAAGAAAAAGGTTATGCTATCTTGTCCATATTGAATATCTGATCTCATCTTACATCTTAGCAACTTAACGAAGGATGTTTATGATATATGCAAGTCTTGTTTTGCTGTGTACGAACGTGGTGATGCCACTCGATTGCCTCCACTATCGCCCTAATCAAGTTTGCGATCAAACATCTACACTTTCATTCTGGTTCGTGGCTCCATTTAAACATCATCCCTTCCAACGTCTTATGCGTACTACGTCACATCAAATTCATTTTCAAACAAATACAAAGACATTTGACCTATGCACATTTATCCAGTAAAATAATGGATGTGATGCCAAAGTAAATAATCACAACGAACTACAAAGTAAACATACCAAAAGATAGATCATACAGGTAATAGGTAAGTGGACTTGATAAGACAAAAGGCGAAACTTAAATGTGTGTAAAGGCTTTGTTTGTAGGAATCAAATACCACTTACTGCTCACGAAAACATTCAACGAAATCTGAAGAAAACGACCTGGAAAATGCAATAAATTCAACGCACCTCCTCCCCACTCCCAGACGCACTACAAGCACAGTAACTGAAACCAGTCTTCCTTCGTGCAATGCTACTGAAACTTTTACAGTTCACAGACAAATATATTATCAGTCTTTACTTCAGTGTGGACTTATTACCATTAAAATTTAGAGTACAGTAAATTATAATCACGGCTTACACACTCTAACTTTTTTTTTACCTCTGAATTAGAACATTCCACAGCTTGTGGATTCTGCCGTAGTCAGAGAGTAAACATGTCTGTATGTTTTTGCTTTGTGTGTCTTTCAATGTAACCGTTGTCTGAAAAAGCCAATCTGCAGTGTGGACAGGGAAAGACACCTTGAAAGAAAATATAGGCATTAGTCATACATACGTCCTACTATTATATTTACAACAATAATAACTGACAATAGGGGTTAGTTGTTCGTACGGAAAACTATTACAGCATATACAAACAAAAATAGACACAGGAGCAGTATAATCAAATAACTAACATCTAGACAAATTGGTTATAGAAATAAATACTAACACTCTGCTGATATCACACACAGAGCTTTGAAACTGTTTTTGAATTGTGAAATTGTATTAAACACAGTAATAATAAAATTGGCGTAATAACCTTTGGGACTAATTATCGTGGTCACAGGTACTTTTAATTTTTTTAAATCTACCCCGTCATGCTCACCAATGTTTCTACCAGTCATACTCATTTGCAAGCCATGGCATGTCATGAACCAGACAAAAGTGACTTCACTGGCGCTTACGTATCATAACATCAAACAGCATATACTACTTAGAGTAGTGTAGACGGGTGCAGTCTGAGATACACAGAACTGTGCTATAAAATATATCCGCGTTCTTCAACACAAACATGTGATTCGCTTAGCAATAGTAGTATACATTCGTTGATAACATCCGAAAGATTAACTTCTAAAGTAGTGTTCAGGCATACATAAAAGGCATAGAACTACAAATACGTTTAAGGAGTCATGCACGTGCAGACGTGTTCACCCACATTTGAAATCCACTATACCGAGTTAAGTACACGCAAAAATGACGTGTCGCGTACTGTTATTTTAACTTGAAAACTACGGTTGTCGCAGTACATACACAAGGAAGCGGATGCTTTATACCCTGTCTATACGCTGTTTTCTCAGGTTAGATTTTGCAGCTCAGTCATGTTAATAATGACTCGTTTTGTGTAGCTGTATTGCTAGAAAGTGGTTTTCGTGGAATCTTTTCAGGGAATATTTTCATGTTATTGCTTAGGCCGACAAAAGCAGTGTTCCTTCCCAATAAACTGTTCCGGTCAAATGAAATTATGAATACAAATGATAGAACTGCTAACGACTTTTTTTCGGAAAACGTTTTATAATTATATAGGTTAAAATATTTGAAGATTGAAAATCACTAGCCAGTCTATCCATTGCTGAATACAAAAACATTCAAGACAGACTGTGTCAATGTAGCTAAAGAAAAGAAACTTGCGAAAAGTTTTGTTGTATCCAGCTTTCGAAATCTGTTCTACCCTAGTACAAAAAAGCATTGTGAATGTCTCCCTTTCTCTGTGTGTACACAAAATATATCGCACGCACGCACGCACGCACGCACGCACGCA
>SMGT01000964.1:200306-214406 GCA_004794575.1 Lanistes nyassanus | reverse complement strand
AAGCATCTGAGACATCCACAGACTGAATGCAATGATTCGAATGAAGCAGAATTAAGACAGATCTGTACTCAAAGGGAGTTAATGCTTTTCATGTTTAGAAAAGATCTACCCTCACAGAGTTTGAAGTAGTCTATATACTGAAGAGAAAAGACAAGCAATCAAAGAGAATCGATTACTCATGCTACCTATTTAGTATTTATTTGATACTAGCAAACCTTTAGATAATCATAATCATAATCGATAATGAAAAGAATTTAGTCTTTCTTCTTCGAATTTAGCCAAATTTCGAGAAGACATCTGTGCTGTAATGTAAATAATACTTTTAAAGTAGAAAATCTTAGCCCTCAGTACCCCCGCTATCGAACACGTTATTTATTGAAAGCACTATAGACTGTAGACTCAGCTCGACATGACAGTTGATTCTTTAGACTGATGTGATCACAATACCAGTTTTCCCATCAAATAATTATTGGGAAATAAATTTTTTGCCTTTTAAGAGGTATTAAAAACCTCCAATAACAGTGTTCCTATTCATGTTCTTATTACACTGAAAATTAATTCCTTATGTTTTATATATTATTGTATATAATTATTTAAGCTGGCATCTTGACTTATAGAAAGTTTGAATTTTTCAAGCGCGTGTTTTGAGAAAACAAAAAGAAAAGCCTTTTATCTTTCAGTTGATGAGCACACAATTAATAGGCCTATGTATAAGTGAAAAAAGAGATCATATTAATATATTGATATATATATATATCTAACAGTTCAAGAATGACTAAAACTTACTAGGTTGGAGACCGTTAAGGCTTATGATAAAGATGGCTGCCAAAAAAGGCGGACTTTGGGCTTGTTCTTCCAATGAGCAGAGGACACAACATCACGCATGCGCGTTGTACAAACGCCGTCACACACTCAGAGCTTAGATGAAAATGTCAGTTAGATTTAAGATCAGCATTGTAGAAAACGTATTGCGAGAGAAAGAAACTAGATTTGATTTCAGAAAAAAATAATGATACAGTACTAGTTGGATGGGCCTCTGCTAATAAAGGTTACATGATCAATATGTTGTTAAGACAGCAGGAACGAATGCCTCAGGACAGGCCACTTACAGCAGCTCACGGGGGCCGGTCGTTTCGTTCATTTTCGTTTCGCCCAACCAGCTCGCCCACGCCCTCGGTCGATTCGCCCACTCGCTCAAGTTGTTTCCCCCAGCAAATCTGAGCAAGCCTTCAACAGAAGTGGACGATAACAGTGTGTGTGTGTGTGTGGTGGACGTGTGGTGTGTGTGTGGTGTGTTTGTGGTTTATGTGTGGTGTGTGTGTGGTTTATGTGTGTGTGTGTGTGTGTGTGTGTTTGTGACCCAACAAACACTCAACAGACAAGGAGCTTGCACTTGTCTACTATCATTTGAAAAAAATGTGAATGGTTTGTATTATAATAAATTTTTAATAATGTTTGTGTTCTGCTATTAAACTACGTAAAAATATAAAAGGCATAAGCGCCCTTTCACGCAAATATGCACGCGCACAAACAGCTTTATATTCCTGTTATCTTCCACTGTAAGTGTAGGACCACTGTTCTCAGTTACACCACAGACCTTACATATACAGATACTTTACTCCTTCTTCGCGCTTTGTTAAGAAAATCTGCCCAGTTGAGGGAAGCAACTCGTGCTTCTAGAGTTGCATCCCTTTTGGTCGCGGTGTTTTTAGCCGAAACCAGCATGAAGGTTTTAATGATTGTCGCTACTTTATTAATCCTGTTCTGCTTTGGTCCTGAATGCACTCACTTGTTTTGTTTATTCAGACTCCAAGAAGTCCTTCAGAAAAAAAAATTCACACAAACACACACGCACACACACACAGCTAAAACAAAAAGTTCTTATCTTGCTTGTCTGCTTTATTGATTGAACATTCCTAAACAGCAATTGGTTATACACAGGGCAAACTTTCTCAGTTACTGTGCCAAACAAACTAACCAACACATGCACTCATGCAAGCACACACACACACACACACACAACCGCTAAATATTCATTTACATGGTTCCTTATCATTTTACATTTTCTGTTAGTTCCATTGCATAACTGCCTTCTTATCGCTGACAAGCAGATAAATGAACTACGTAGCGAATTCTCCAACTACTGTAAAAACACATAATCCTATTGAAATGTATTATTTTAACAGACTTTTTACCATACCACACTGCATGAGTTTGTGTATGAGAAGAATAACATGGGATATTTTACAACAGCCTAAAATGCATTTTTAACAATCAGATGTTACCTACCTTACTGTAAACATTTGCAGACATCAAGACAAATAGACATACGAGTATTGTGTAACAGTTTATATTAAACTTTTCAAAAACTTAGTGTAAATTATTGTAACCACCACTTCAGAGTGATTAGTACTGACACAAGTGTCGAATTTTGGCATATTATACATCATATAATTCAGAAAGTGCATTCTGATGTTTATAAAACCTGTTATTTAGACCTAAAACCATGACTTTTCGTGGCTATTCGTGGCTATCGGGTATTTCGTATACACGGCAGACGAGCAGACAATAACAGTACTGACACAAATCTGTAAAATGTACGTACACAAGAGTCAATTTTTGGCATATTATGTATCAAAAAAATTCAGAAAGTGCTTTCTGATGTTTGATATTACTTTTAAACCTTTTATTTAGACTTAAAACCATGACTTTTCGTGGCTGTTCGGTATTTCGTACACACGGCAGACGAGCGGACGATAACAGTACTGATACAAATATTTAAAATGTACGTACACAAGTGTCGATTTTAGACATATTATGCATTAAATAATTCAGAAAGTGGATTCTGATGCTTGATATACCTTTAAAACCTTTTATTTAGACCTACAACCATCGCGTTTGGTGCCTGTTCGTGGCTATTCAGTATTTCGTATGACTCTACTAGAGCTGTGTTTGCTCCATAACCCCTGCTCATGCTGGATAACTCTTCCCGGTGAAGAGTTATCGTACGCAACTGGGCAGACTAGAATCGCCCGAGTGAGGTATCTGTATATGTAAGGTCTGTGGTTACACATCGGTGTGATCCACAAAAAAGACGAAAAAAAGTCAACTCTACGTTTTTGCTTTATGTATACGTTTTGAATTTCATATACATGTATATATGTGAAAGTAGCAAACGGGTGTCATGTGGGTTTATATTGTCCTAAAGTATCAAACTTTTAACTTTGATACTTTGCTAACAAAACAACCAATGAGTAATAGAACGGCGTGCGCAGATCGCTTTTAACCTGGCAAGCTCTTAACGAAATGATAAGCTGCACCAGAAAATCATAAAGCATTTCGGGACCATGACAAATGCGCAGTTTGACACAAATATCTAACAACAATCTAGTAACAACATCAGCCTGTCACTATGCAGAAATGTATGTTTACTTATAGAGGAAACATACATACATCGGGTAAAGGCCCAAAAAATCGCATATACGCACATTATGGCACTTCAGAAAATTAAAAAAAAGCGAAAGCCAAGAAGTATTCCAGATGAGAACCAGAACAATGGTTTTTCGTTTAAGAAAACTTGAATGTTACTGATTAATAAACAGATTAATACAATGTGCTCATTTATTTATAAATATGTAACACACTGCAAAATATCTTTCAAATTGTGTCTTGATTTGGCTGAACTTCTCAAAACACAGGGCGAAAACACACTTCCGTTCGCGAGAAATAGAATATTTGTGACATCTTGGCAGCACAAGGATGCGCACGTTTCCATTTGTGAGATATGGATTCTTTTTTTACGTCTTTACAGCACACGGGTTCTCAATACTTTCCATTCGTGAGATCTAGAATATCTCTAAGATCTTTTTAGAATACGATACGCATCCATTCACGAGATATAAGATATTTGTGACGACGTTATACCACCGTACGCTTCCAACCGGCTGTTGTCTTGACAACGAAAACTAATCTTTTAGGAGCGACAGGAGTTTAAAAAAAGTTTTTTATTTTGTTCTCCTACATTCCCAGTCTCTCCAGGGCCAAAGCTCGCAAGGCTTTGCGCTGTACCTTGCCGTTGGGATTGACAGGAAACTTGTCAAAGACCAGACATATCTTTGGAACGGCTGCCTCCCTCTGCTTGTCCACCCGTTGAAAACTTTCCTGAAAGTATTCTGCGCACCTCCGCAGCACATCATCAGGTGCCACGCAAGTTGCTTCCGGTCTGGGATCTTGCACGACGCAGACGCAAGGACGGTTGTCGAAGTCGTCGTCAGGAATGGCGATGACTGCTACGTCATATACACCTGGGTTTTTCATGAGGTGGGACTCTAAGAGCTAGAAAAGGAAAACAAAACAGAGAAGAAGCTATTTCAAAGCAAATCGCTTTGGCCACACATTCCAACTGTGCCACAGACCTGTACTGCGGTAGACATTTGCTAACGTGGCCAACGTACCAGAGGAGCGAGCTTCGGAGACTTTTCACGAAATCTCAAACCGAAAGCGGTTCGTCGACAAGGGTGTTTTGTTATAGAGGAATCATTTTTCTATCGAGTTCCTTCCCTTAGACCCAACTGCCGTTTTCGATGGGTCGTTTCGCCCACAAGTCTATTCGTTTCGCCCAATCGCGTAAGTCGCTTCGCCCACTCGCATGTCAGTTCGCTAACTTTAATATGTGCACAGCTACGTCAGTCAATTTGCACTGACTGCCAGGCAACGACTTGTAACGGGGGTACAGGCCACACGGCTATCACTTGAGGTCGTCAAATGAGTTACTGAACGGGCAGACAGACAAACAAACATACAGACAAATAAACATAAGCAAAATCTTTCTCGTATGCACACCCACATCCACAGCAAAAAAAAGGGGGGGGGGTAGGTTAGAGAAAGACAAATACGCAAACACACATTAACACAATCCCACACAGAT
Organism: Lanistes nyassanus; assembly: GCA_004794575.1. Taxonomy (NCBI): domain Eukaryota; kingdom Metazoa; phylum Mollusca; class Gastropoda; order Architaenioglossa; family Ampullariidae; genus Lanistes; species Lanistes nyassanus. The sequence continues at coordinate 209,479 of SMGT01000964.1, read as the reverse complement.
GCATAAAAAATACAAACCCCACGTACGGACACAAACATTCAAACGCTGTCCCGCTTCCGATCTTCTTCTATCTCACACACATACGGACGCTAGCACACAATCTTTCTCTCTCTCTCTCTTTTTTCTCTTAGAGAGTAGCATACCTTCATGTTGTTTAACACCTATGTATACATTCTTTGTAAAACGGGCAGTCACCTTTTGATATGGGCCGATGGCCTAACCAATAAAGTTCGTCTCTCTCTCTCTCTCTCTCATATCACTCCGTGAAGTCACCAAATCTGCCTTCAGTCGACAAGGACAACGGCAAAGGTGGGCAAGTCGACTTACGTGAGTGGTCGAATCGACCGGGAGAGTGGAGGAACTGGCTGGGAAAAACGACCGGCCCCTTTTAATCTATTATCTTGAGACCAAGCGATCTTGTTTGGTAGTTCGCGAGTAAATCGCGCCCGCCATTTCGCTGCATTCAATTTGATACCTTTTTCAACGCAGCGTTTTACACGGATTTCAAGTAGGAATCGTTTTATTGTTTTTACATTTTTCTTTCAGCCTGCGTTGAAATTATGGTTTTATCGGTGATGGATTTTTTCCTAATTTTTTTTTTATAAGAAAGTCATGTCGGAAAATCCGCGTAGGCGCGTAGAATACATACAGTGGCTACATCTAACACCATATAGTAAGTACCAGTTAACACTTTTTTCCAGTACGATTCTATAATTAGTTTGATGTTCAAAAATGATCTTTTAAAATACGTAAAGTAGATTATTGCACTTGTGGTAGTTTGCAAGCAGCTTTTATTTCAATTGGTCCGAAATGTGTGTTCCCCTGCGACCATAGTGGTAGTAAGAGTCTAAAACCTCTCCCTCGCATTACGAAAAGCATTTTCACTGACGGAAAATCAAATTATGTCCCGCGCTACCGAAAAAATATCTTTCAATTTCTGTAAGGGATAATTGTGAAAATGATTCTTACTTGTGGATGCATCTTGAAGCTTCCGATAGATATGACATCAGATCTTCTTCCCTCGACAAAGATCTCCCCTTCATCGTTGATGTAACAATAATCGTCTGGTCTGAACCAGCCTTCTTCCGGTATCGCTTTTGCTGTGAGAGCTGGCTGCTTTAGGTATCCATGGAAATAGCCCTTATACTTAATAAGAACGTCTCCTTTGATGTTTGGCGGAACTTCCTTGTGATTTTCGTCTACAATCTTGACTTGAACACCTTCCGCGGGCCTGCCACAGTTAAAGTCTTCGACCTGGACAGTGTAGCATATCAATGAACAAGGCCTTTGCTATACAGACAAAGGGATGGACCAACGGACGGACGGACGGACGGACGGACAAGCAGGCAGGCAAAGAAAGCAGGTCGGCAGGTAGAAAACTGCAGGTAGGGACTCAGGCAAGCAGAATAATATTCTTTTAAACCCATTTATTGCATTTGTGTGTGTTATTATATCTGTGTGTACGTGTGTGAAAGGTAGAAGGTGTGTGCATGTGTTTTAGTCCTCCCGCGTGCACATGAGCGTGCGCACGTGTTCTGCTCGTATGCAGTGCGCGCTTGTACGGGTTTGGGAACGTGTGTTTTGCAGGAATACTGTCTTTTCGCCCATTTGCTGTTTCGCCCATCAACCAGTTCGCCTACCCGATGGGTAGTTTTGCCCACACGCCTAAGTCATCCCCCCCACACGCCCGAGTCGTTTCGCCCACTTGTGTCAGTTCGCTCACCTTAATATGTGCACAGCTAAGTCACTCGGTTTGCACAAGATAAGCTCAGTTTCTCTCTCTCTCTCTCTCTCTCTCTCTCTCTCTCTCCTCACACACACACACGCACCTTTACACCAAGCAGTCTTTCAGCCTAAACACCAGCTGTTCGAGATATATATATATAAAAGATTGGGCGTATTCTTTAAGCCAGTCAGCCTAACGTACGGTCAAGGTTTTGACGTGTCAACTCAGAGTCATCACAGTGGCACTCCAGTACCCACCAGCGTTGCCTACTCGCGTTCTGGTGTTGCAGGAGCTAGAAGGGCCGTTCCGAAGATCATTAGAGTTCGCAATCGGTCACACTGTGTGTAAGAGCGAATCAGGTTGACAGTGTTTTGCCTTGTCACATCTTACACCGTTTTGTAAATCACAATAAATTGACTGTCAGCTGACCTCTCTCTCTCTCTCTCTCTGTCTCTCTCTTCCAGGAGGCCACCAAGTTTACCTTCAGAAGTAGTTGACGATGACGAGGCTATCGGTGGGCGAAACAACTTACGCGAGGTGGCGAATCCACAGAGGTCGTGGGCGAACTGGTTGGGCGAAACAAAAATGGGCGAAACGACCAGCCCCCGTTTTGTTTTGCAAGCACGAATATGCACGTATCCGTGAATATGCATGCGCATGCGTCTATCTTTGTATGTCTGTAGATACAGGTTTGCTTGTGTCGCCATGGGCATGTGTGAATGTAAAGGTTTGCATGTGTATTTGCGTGCGTCTGTATGCGCATGTGTCTGTTTATATATAATCACACGCATGCACTTGTGCGTATTTTTGATCCGCACCTCAGAATCTTTCTCAGTGTAGATCTTGAGCGACACAATCCCCACCTCCGTGCATCCATAAAACACCGACAGTTTAGGGGTCAAAGTTCTCAGAACACTGGAGAACTCTTTCCTGATGGCCCCGCCCCCAAACAGTATGGCGCGTGGACGCCAGGAGATGTCAGACTGCAGAAGGTCTTTGCGCGCAACTAGCCTGGAGAGTCGCAAAGGGGAGGAAAACACATGTGTGACCTTTTCTTTTCTCCACAAATCCCACGTGAATTTCTCTTCGTCGTCTGGAGGCGACCCTTCAGTAAAGGTTTTGAAAACTCAGTCAGATATTTCATTGTGCTGTATAGAATGCATCGTGGTTAAATGGGTTTTAAAGTAATTAAACGAGGTAACAAGTCTACAATAACACCCAGTTAATTAACAACAGAAAAATAATAAAACGAGCGATTGCAGCCTGGAACAAAAAAAAATGATGTAAAAATCTCGGAACATTTGCTCCTGTTCTTCTCCTTATTAATGCGATTTTGTCTTTTTGTGTTTTATTTCATTTTGTTCGTTTTTGTTTGGTCATGATGAATGGGTAATACCCAGAAACGTTGATTTTGTCTTTGTCCCCTATAGCCTAGGCAACTGTCCTTTGTTATCCAACTTTTAAAAATTGTCTGTAGTCCTCAGGAGTGTAGTAAGTTCGGTGCGGAGGTGTCATAATAGAAACAGTAGATAGAAGATCACCTACCTTTGATGTACGGCACTACCCGGGTATGCCCGTTCACAAAGTACATGCTCGGGTAGCCAGAAATCCAAGCAAAGGAACAGGGATTATAATGAACGTCTCCGTCTTCCTGAAGGCTCACTCCCTGCGCTTGGACACCTTCTAAGAAGACTTGTCTTCAACAAATTTTAAGATAGTAGCTTATAAAAGAAAAACAAGTGACTACCGCTTGGAGAAAAATCCAAATTCAAGTAAAAACAAGTGACTACCGCTTGGAGAAAAATCCAAATTCAAGTAAAAACAAGGGAAAACAAAGCCCACGCGTCACAACTACCGCAGCTAAGTCTTTTTCTTTCTCGTTTTTTCGTCGTTTTTGTGTCGTCCTGATGAAGGGGTAGTGCCCCGAAACATGTAGATTGTCTTCGTCTTTGTCCTGTTCCAGCTTGGTCCAGTTCCCTTGTTTTAAGTTGAATAGTAATTTACGTGTTAATTATTTCATGCCGTTCGCCTCCGACTCATGTTGCTCGACGACGACGACGATGATGATGATGACGACGACGATGACGATGACGATGACGACGACAACGACGACGACGATGATGATTGAAAAGATTTTTATATGAACCCTTCTATTTTTCTATTTTTTAAAATAAAATTACATTCCAACATTCTATAGTATTCCATACAAAAAAGGCGGTCGTTGTTTCCAATATACTAGCTCAGTAGCTGTTACGAGAGTTTAATATTAGTATTACTACTATTTGTATTATTAGAAGTAAGAGTTCTAGTCTTTCGGAATACGTCTAACAGCAGTCCTGCGAGACTGCTATTCATCGGCGCTGAGTGTTGATATTGTTGCTGTTACCTGTGAGTCTTGGGAACAAGCTTTGAAATCCCCGAGGTACCAGACGTCACCAAAATCGTTGCAACATCATCAGGACTGACGTCAACGACTTGCGCTTCTTCCTCTCTGGCAATCAGGTCCAGGAACGACGATTTTGATGTCTGGGGACGCCGGTCGCAGAAGAGGACAGTCTTCAACGATGGAATGGCCTGACTGGCGGCTGAGCCGCAAGACAAGTTCGGGATGTGGATCTCCAAAGCGGAAACGGCTTGCTTGTCTGTTTGGTCCAGCACGACGGCTGTGACGTCACCATAGTTCATCAGCGGCAGAATGTCCGAGCCGTCTCGGTACTGAATGGTTGCACAGATCGTCGTCGCTCCCAGCACAGAAGCGCCCAGTGAGATGAATGTCTGTTCAGGAGATGTGGGCACCAGACACAGAACCACGTCTTGTCTACCCACGCCTTGCTTACGCATCCATGTGGCCGACCTTGAAAAATGTTTTTCCAAAATGTTCATTACGTAGTCAGAGTGCTTAGTCACCAAAGTAACACGACTTTTTTCAGCATGAACATTTACACATTATATGGTGTCAAACAAAAATTAAAAACTAAGAACTTTCTTGTCAGAACATTCGGTAGGTCTGCAACTTTAAGCTAAGAAACAAGCATAGGCCCAGTCTCTCAGTACCCAGTGGTATGTTCTTGTCACTTATACAAGTCTCGTCACCTGGCGCCGTATGCTTGTAAACGGTTCTCAAATTTATACCCGAATAGCGGGGGGAGGGGGGGGGTTCTGTCTCCGGAAGCGCTGTTTCGGCAAACTTGGAATAAGCATCTCGCTCCTGGGACGACAGAATAAATTATTAGCGAATAAAGAGGGGGGAAAATGCTGTTCGGTTTTCGCGCATGGGAAATTCCAGGAACTAATTCCTTTCATGGCGCTTATTCTGGAAAAAGTAAGCTATTCTGGTTTCTTGCAAACAGGGCCTGGCTACTTTTGGTCCCCCACCCCACATTTTATTGTTGTGGTTTTTCGTTAGAGATTCCCCTATTCGCTATTTGCGCAATTATTCCACTAGATGCGTGCTTACCTGCAAGACAGAGAGAAGAGCTCTTGTCGTGAGTACGCATATCGCTGCCCATCAGGTGTGACGTAAGCAAAAGCGAGCGTCTCTGGCGCCTTTACGCTCCAGTAACGCAGACGTGACGCTACTGTGTCGTCGGGAGAGAGGTCATGCATTGTCTGCCCTTCGTTCACGTGGCTGCAATACTTGACCTGAATTTTCAGTTTCGGTGTGAGACATCTAAGTTTGAAACAAGCCATGGCGATTGTGCACAAGAAGACAACGAAAGAAAAACCAAAGAGAAAATTCGGTGTTTAGGAGATTGGCTGTTCTGCCGTCCTCTGTAGCCACCGCTGTCACAAAAAGCGGGTTTGAAATAAAGAAGAAAGAAAGTGTCATGGCCACATTTCAAAATGGGGTTATAGGCTTCAGTTGACAGCAAAAGTGGATGACAATAAAATGGGACCGACAAGCGGCAGACAGGTGGCAGGTGCTGAATAGATCCCACTGTTAGCTTTGTTACACTGTTACTTTGTGTGTGTGATGTGGGGGGTGGGGGTGGGATGGATGTGTACGCATTAGAATCTGCGTGCATGTGTCTGTAAGAATGTGTGTGTGTGTGTGGGTGTGTGTGTGGGTGTGTGTGTGTGTGTGGGTGTGGGTGTGTGTGTGGGTGTGGGTGTGTATGTGTGTGTGTGCGCGTGCATGCGCGTGCGGTGATGTTGATTTGATTGCACCCGAGGAAAGAATGCTTTCATTAATGCGGTATGACTGACTACGAAGACACTGGACAAAAAGTTTTCAGCTTTTCCCTCGCTGAACTGCTACCTACCAAGACTGGGGAAAACTGTCTTCCTTGTTTTTGTAAAGCGCGTTGAGCCCTTCGGAGGAATAACACTCTAACATAATCCTATTATTATTATTGTTATTATTATTGTGTTGTTGTTTTCTTTTTGGTCGTCGTTGTTGTTAGATATATCTCCGTGAAGATAAACATAACAGAAATGCATCATTTAGTCCACAATGTATACACGCTCATGCACGCGAGATTTCCTTGACTGACGTCACGACTGCCTGTCTGCATTAATTTACAACTTTCTCTGTTCATCCTCTCTTATGACACTTTTCTACCCACCTGTGAATAACGGACGATCTGTATCCTAACCTGTTGGTTAGTGTTGCGTTCATCTCTCCCTCTGTGTGTGTGTGTGTGTTCGTTATTTTCATTAGAGTGTCTGTGTGCCTCGCGGAGTGTCATGAAATGTGTTCTCGCCCATTAAAAATCTACATTTATTATTTATTATTATTAGATTGCTAGCACACAAATGCAGGTCGTTTATCGTACAAAGAGTTAAAAGGACAACTTACGGAGCAGTGATGTCTCTACGACGCACGCCAGCGTACACCTGCACTCTGGGAAGAAAATTCCTGTACCGTTTACCAAGCGGCAAGAATAGAAGGGTGTGTTCGATTTACCTAGTAGGGTCTCCAGCGGGAGCCTTTTAGCACAAGTGAATCCCTCTGCTACGTACTGTCCTGAGACGACAGAAGCCAGAAAAGGTGTTACCCAAACAAGGATGTCATTCTGCGTTAACGTGATTGGCTCGTGCTGGTACAACACGCCTTGTACCACGTGACACGTGCAAGTATAGTTGTGTTGGGGTTTTCACTGGTGAGTAAATTTGAAGCCATGGTGAAAGAATAGAAGGATATGTGCCCAAAAGCGTTCATTATTGCTGTGTATGCAGTACTTATCGCGGAAAAGTAGTCAACGGAAAAAGGGTTTCACTGCATCGCTTTCCGGAGATTGCCGTGTGGACGAAAAGAGAAAAACTTGTCACGTGGATGGCTTTCAGATAACGAAGTATAGCTGCTTGTGCAGTGAACAATGTATTGAACAATGTAGTGAACAGTGCACAATGCAGAACTACTAGTGCAACTACTAGTGACAGAAATATTGCCTAAGTTCGTTAACCCCGACATTACACCAGTTATATTCTGTGCACTGTCACTATAAAAAATGTTATTAAATACATTAAAGTTATAAATATAAGCTTAAGCAACAAGGCTTGGCAAAGTTGTGGAACGAATTTAATATATATAGATAGATAGATACAAGACAACGCAAATACCCTACTTATTCCAAGAGATGTTTTGCGGAAAGACCTTTTTAATAGTTTCTAACCTGCAGTTGCAATATTGTAGGCAACACACATCGGTTCTCACTGTTAAACACACTACCTGCTGAAAAGGAAGTAATCATAGTCTTTTGTGTGAACTTTGATAGGAAAATCTTCCACTTTGCTCCAGTTTTTCAAAGTAGCTGGGTCTTCTAAAACATCGACTACTGTAATTTGTTTAATTTTCGGTGTAAAATACTGCCGCTTGTTTTAACGTCTAGCACAATGTCCACCTTTTAGGCGAAGCATCTTTATGCTCAGCCCACAAGCTCAGTTTTGCGTTTATAGCGTTTTGCTGTCCTTTAGATATAATTTTTAGTTTTGCCACAGACCTCAAGTCAAATTCGGGGCACAATTAACTTTCCATTTCCTGTGCCAAGCACACATCACATTCAAAATTACTGACCACAGGACCCGTATTTGGGGGAGTTCACTCGATGAAACTAGTGATATGCGTTAGAGGAGCTATAAATCCCAGACGGCGAGGGTAATATATACTCTGGTCAATTCACTCATTTCTATGAGTAGACTGCGCCCTGACCTCCGTTCCGTTTCGCCGAACGTTGTCTTTACAGCGTACATTGCCTTCTGGATCGCTCGCTATCAGCAAAAAAAAAAAAATAATAACAATAAAAGTCACAGACGCTGAAGCCCATTGCTGAATTTCTTCAGAAATACCAAACAGAAACAGTTACTTAGTAACCTGGTCGCTAACAGATGACCTCTGTACTCTGTTGCATTATTACCTTATACAAATTTTGTCATTTGTTTCGTTTTGTTTCGTTTACCTGACAGAAGCGAATGACGAAAACAAACGTTCTTGAACTCACCTTCAACCCGACTTCACACAAGGATGTAACAGTGTCACGGATGACTTCCAGCCCGTGCCTTACTGCCATGCCGCCCCCTGTGTGAACGAGTGTTCGTGTCTTTTCAGGTGTATAATATTTCGTTTTGGGACAACAGAGCTAGGACGTTAGCACTGTCGTGCCTCAAGACACACTGACTGAGGTAAACAGGTCACGCACAGTCTAGTAAGAATATGAAAGAGTAACAGAGGACAGAGCGGCAAGGACGTAGCTGCGAGTGATGGGACACTCGGAAAGTAACTTCTAGCTTGCGGCCTTTAGTCTCTGGTGGACTTTATCAGCAAATGGTCGACGGAGAGCAGGTGATTTCTCTGCGTGGTCATGCCTGGACATCAAGTTTCGTCGCATTTGAGAGGTGAATTTTTTTGTACCTTGGAGATGGACAGCCATCGAGCTGTGAGGTGCTCCCTGTTCGGATCCCATGTGCTCAACTCAAATAACCCCCCACCCCCTCCTCGACCCGCCGTGCGATACGGCTGGCTGAACTTGACACATCCTGATGTGGCGTACAAAATCAGCACGATCCTTAAGACCACAGAAATATATACTGAAAACCAAAAGAAACGCAAACTGAGGGAGTTGGTGATTTTATTTGAATTTTGTCCTTTTATTCAAACGGGTTTGAATCGATCAATTTGGAGAAAATCGGTAGAGTCAGTTTTTACAAATGTCTGTTCATCTGCCATGCCGAGAAAGCGTTCGGAATGTCCCAAACGTGCCCATTCAGAGTCCAAAGTCAGTAGCGGTTCACCACCACATTATAGGCATGTTTGCGCAGATCTGCCTCAGGGCCTGCTCCAACTGGCGAGCTGTTGTCGGCCTCAGCTGGACAGCGTTCAGCTGTCTCTTCAGATGGTCCCATAGATGCTCATTGGGTGGAGGTCTGGGCTCATAGAGGGCCAAGGCATCACCTGAACGTTGTTCTGCTGCTGGAAGGCCTTGGCGAGCCTTGTCGTGTGTGTGTGGGG
>SMGT01000964.1:169944-200286 GCA_004794575.1 Lanistes nyassanus | reverse complement strand
GGGGGGGGGGGGGGGGCATTGTCATGCTGAAAGGTGAGGTTGCCGTGCTGCTGGAAGTATGGCAGGACTTGAGGCCTCAGCACCTAGGGGGCCTGATTAGCTCAGGTGGTAGAGCTGCGGACTAGCAGATGGAAGGTTGCTGGTTCGAATCCTGGTGTGGCCAAGGATTATTTCCTGGAGTTAAAAATTGTGCAATCTCCGTTCGGCCATCTCCCAGCACATTAAAACTGCCTGTCCGCACTGACCATCTTACTGCAGCCATCAGTCTGGTGGTTCTTTCAGTGCATAGTTTAGTAATAGGACCCCATCCCCCATAGTGCGAAATCACCGCCAGGTGGAAGCACTGTCCCTCTAAATAACCACCACCGCCTCAGCACCTGGTCTACATAGCCTTGTGCTGTCAAGCCTTTTCCTCGTCCAGGGCCAATGTTCTGGAAGATGACGGAGCCCACAAGTCCGTTGATGCCAACTCCAACCCAGATCATGACGCTGGGGCCTCCCCAAAGGTCGTGCTGCAGGATGTTGTTGGCGTACCTCTCGTTCCGCCTCCTCCATTCTCTGATGCAGCCGTCGTCGTGGTTGATGCAAAAGCGGCTTTCATCTGCGAAGTGGATGTCTCGCCATCACCGCCGTGTCCAGTTCGGGTGGTGCTGGGCCCACTGCATTCTCTGCTGCTGATGTCGTGCAGTTAGCGTTGACCCCCGTGCAGGACGGCGGCAGTACAGCTGTCGCTCAGACAACCGGGGACGCGTAATCTGCTGGTTGATGGTAGCTCCATGGCTCCCAGTGGCTCGCGGCGTCTTTGTGACAGGAAGGAACGTTTGGCGCAGGCGGTCGCAGTAGATCTGCGTGTCCTTAACTGCAGTCGTGACACGAGGTCGTCCGCTTCTGACTCCATCCCGAGTGCTGCCAGTGTCTTGAAAGTGAGCCCACAAACGACAGATTATGGAAATTGCCAACCCAGTGATGTGCGACGATGTTTGGGCGGTTTCAACCCTGCAGTCGTCCGATGACTCTTTCCCGATCTATGGCGTTCAGTCTTTGCGTTGTTCTTCTAGAACAGGTGGTCTGTCTGGGAGCGTACGAGCGTCGGCCGTTATTGCTAGTGTGGAGTGCTCTCTGTTCGCAAAGAAAGTTCTAGTCTGGTTGCTTTTTTCACGCTGCACGAGCGAAAGCGACTGTCCGACTCTAGCGCGCCAGAAAGGACACATATTTTGGCCCCAGGCATGTCATTATCAAGGGCTACACTCAACAGACCATGCGATTTTATGTGAACCTAATTTTTGTTGCTATCATTGTACCCGAATGCATACTTCATGCCCGTGTCACTCTGATCTTCTTCTGGTTTTGGGTATATAGGTAATAGTAATATATATCTGCAGATAGTAATAAGACTTGTGTTACGGTGTATACCTGATGATGGAGCTAATGTGAAGGTCGAGATCCATAGACATCCATGCGGGAAGTTAATGTGATGCGCTTGTGAACGCTTTTTTAATTTGGATTGGCGGATTTGTCAATTAGAGAAGAAGTATTTTTTATCTGAGCATTTTGAAAACAGATGAACTTTTATACCCTTTTCCTAGTCTTTTATACGAGAATCAAGTTGCCAGACTTCGTAAATTTGGTTACTTGCGCATGCTCACCATTTTGCACACGCGCGAGCACACACACCATTATCATTTGCCATCAAGGGAGATCACAACTCCGAAAACACCTATTTAAATAGACAATGCAAATTAGATCCCTGCAAAATGTTTCACTGCCCCTGGTACAAGCCGAATGGAGGAAGTGTAATCGAATAGCATTTATTTTGGCGTGAGGCGGTGGGGGTGGGTATACAGCTAAATAAAAAAGGAATCATTACTGCGCATTCACTAGAGAACATAAAACAGAAAATTTTTGCATCTTCTCCAGGAGATTCCTTGGGTGCACGTAGGTACTGCAGTGTCACGTGATCGAGTGCCGGATCACAAGATCAGCCTAATCTAGGTGACAATGTCGCCTGCCGATTAAGGACTGCAGTTGAGTTTTTTTTCAATGCTGAACATGCTCAAGGGAAAAAAAACCACCGGTGCTCAAATGACGTGTATCGGTAAAAAGTTAAGCATAAACATTTCGACACTTATCTGTGTCATTTGATTAGACAACTCTTCTATTCCTAGATTTTGGGCAAAGCCATGTTCTAATCTACCGGTGAGTTTGCCGACGTGAAGAGATGGAAGTGCGCAGCACAATTAACTGACTCGGGGTCATGAGGCGAAGACAACTCGCACCGTCAGCTTCGGATTTCACACAGAATGACCTGGAAGGACCCAAAACCCTTCAGGCACTTTGCGATTTTGCCATTTTTCATTTCCCGATGTCCAAATTTCGGCAAACGTAGACGAAGCAGCGGTGCATTAAAATATGGCTTTTAAATAAACCGTGTTCTTACCTCGGCTACGGTTCACAGTAGAACACGTTGAACTGCAAGTGAAAATGTCATGCAAAGATAACAAATCAACCACACTTTTAGGACTTGCAGCTGTGCCAATGGCACTCAAAATATTCAGTTGAAAACAACGGAAATTTGCTCATAGCCGTTTATTTCACACGTTTCCCCCTCCCTCTCTCTCTCTCTCTCTCGCGACAAAGCATAATCAGCTAATGTGAACTATCTTCAACCCTTTCGCTTTAGTGACCTCCCACTTTTCTGCTTTAGTACTGCAATTCTCCTCACCGATTTTGCATCAAAAGTCTACATCCAATATATGTAGTCCTGTTTAGTGGAAATAAAATCGTAATTCTGCTGCATAATGAGGCACAATTTATAGGCAACAAGTTTTATTTGACATAGTCATGCAGTTTGACTCCGGCCTTAGGAGGACTGTCCTTTAGCATTCTCGGTCGATAAGCCAAGTCTCTTCAAGGCCAAAGCGCACAGAGCTTTCCGCTGCACTTTGCCGTTTGGGTTCACAGGAAACTTGTCAAAGACTAGGCATACCTTCGGAACACCTTGCACAGCTTGGAAATACTCGGCGCACGTGCGCAGGATGTTCTCAGGAACCACGCATTCTGCTTCTGGTCTGGGATCTTGCAGGACGCAGACACATGGAACGTTTTCGAAGTAACTGTTGGGGATGGGAATGACAGCTACGTCAACCACTCCTGGGCACTCCAAGAGATGGGACTCCAGGAGCTAATACCGCGGTGTCAGAGAAAATAAAAGAGTTTTAATGCAATGAGCACTTGGTAATACAAGGTCATTGTGGCAGATCTTGACTGCACGGCGTTATTTAAGTGAAATAAAGAATACGAAAATCCGAGAGAGAGACAGAGACAGAGACAGAGACAGAGACAGGCAGACAGATAGACAGACAGGCAAACAGACAGGCAAACAGACAGACAGAAAAAGGAAGAAATGATAAGTAAAGCAAAACGAAAAAAGGGAAAAGAAAAAGAGTAGACAGAGAGATCAAGGAAGACGGATTACTCTCTGTGATGTATCCCTTGAATTCTCAGTCAAGGCAGCAGTAAGATCAATATTTTGCGTCCGTATTAGAATCGAAGGCAGATATAACTAAGGGGTTACAGTGTAACCTAGGCATACCTCACCTGGTCGGGATTTGGCAACAAGTCCAGCTTAGTCATTTTTCCCCTTTATCGTTGAATTCGATTTCGTTAAAACGTCTGCAATATTTCGAGGTGGTTCAAACCTCTTTAAAACTTCTCACCTGCGGATAGATTTTCCAAGTACCGACAGTTATGACTTCGGTTTGTCTCCCTTGAACAAAGAGGTCGCCTTCATCGTTGACGTAAACAAGATCTCTGGGTCTGAACCAGCCTTCTTCGGGCTCTGCATCCGCTGTGAGGCGGGGCTGCTTCAGGTAGCCAGGGAAAATGCCGTTGTGTCGGATCATGCTGTCACCTTTGGTGTTTGGGGGAACCTCTCGCAGGTTTTCGTCCACAACTTTCACCTGATTGTCTTTCAGTGGCGTTCCGCAGTTAAAATCTTCAAACTTGGTTTCACAGATGAGACGTATGAAGTGAAAAGTTTACAATTTTCAAAGATTCTTTGCTTTTATTGTTTATAAGAATTTGAACAGAAGAGGAAACAGGACCAAGATATTGAGAGATTGAGAGAGAGAGAGAGAGAGACTGAGAGAGACAGAGAGAAATTGAGAGAGAGAGAGAGAGACTGAGAGAGATTGAGAGAGAGAGACTGAGAGAGATTGAGACAGATTCAGAGAGACAGAGACTGAGAGACAGAGACTGAGAGAGAGATTTTGAGAGAGATTTTGAGAGAGATTGAGAGAGAGACTGAGAGAGATTGAGAAATAGAGAGACTGAGAGAGAGAGATTGAGAGAAAGAACGAGAATGAGAGAGATTAAGAGAGAAAGAGAGATTGAGAGAGAGATTGAGAGAGAGACTGAGATAGAGAAAGATTGAGAGAGATTGAGAGAAAGAGAGAAAGAGAGAAAATGAGATTGAGAGAGAGATTGAGAGAGAGATTGAGAGAGATTGAGAGAGATTGAGAGAGAGAAAGAAGACTGACAGAGAGGATAGAAAGAAGGTGGATGGAAGAGGAGAGAGAAAACTGAATACTTAAAAGTAGCGACGGGACTGGATGCTGTGTCCGGGTCAGTGGAAGAGACCGAAATATCTCACGTTCACACTAGCATAAAAATACTGCGCGTATATGTGTACATATCTTACGTTCCTAAGTACAAAGGGACGACTGTGAGAGTATGTACCCCTCAACGTACCGTGGCGGCGTCTGTGTAAATTTTTCTGGTGTTAAATCCGGTTTCTGTGCTTCCGTAGACCACACGAAGGTCTGACGTCAGAGTTCCAATGGCACGAGAGATATCCTTCCTAACCACGCAGCCTCCAACAAAAAAGGACCGCGCGCGCCATGTGAGGTCAGAGTGCAGGAGGTCAGCGCTCGCAAGCATAGTCTTGAGGGTCACAGGTGACATAATCAGGTGTGTGACTTTCTCGCTTCTCATTATATCCAGGAGGAACTTTCCCTCATCCTGGTGCGGTGAATCGTCTGAAAAGAAAATAACAAAAATAAAATTAAAGCCATCCGAACCATCGACTCACTTGCTTAAAATAAATAAATCAATCAATCAATCAATCAATCAATCAATCAATCAATCAATCAATCAGCTATTTTCGCGTTCCTTCATCATTTCGGGTGACGCGTGGGAAATCGATAACGTGTGATTCGGACAGTCTTGGGCTTGGATCTCGTGTCCGGTTCACGCGCTTTCTGTGCACGTAGCACCTGTTGACCTGACTTGGGTGGCCGTCGGGAGTAGGGGAATCCCCAGTTTCCACTCACCTTCCTCTTCCTCCTAACCCCCATACGGCATTCAGCACGCTCTCCCCTCCTCCTCCCATCATGAGACTGCAGTAAACTTCACTTTCAACGACCACAGCTACTCCAGTCTCAGGGAACACAAGTTATCGTTCTTTGTCGTCAAGCTAGCGCTGTGTAGCCAATATGCTTGTAGCTCAGGGAACACAAGTTATCGTTCTTTGTCGTCAAGCAAGCGCTGTGTAGCCAATATGCTTGTAGCTCAGGGAACACAAGTTATCGTTCTTTGTCGTCAAGCAAGCGCTGTGTAGCCAATGTGCTTGTAGCTCAGGGAACACAAGTTATCGTTCTTTGTCGTCAAGCTAGCGCTGTGTAGCCAATGTGCTTGTAGCTCAGGGAACACAAGTTATCGTTCTTTGCCGTCAAGCTAGCGCTGTGTAGCCAATGTGCTTGTAGGTCAGGGAACACAAGTTATCGTTCTTTGTCGTCAAGCTAGCGCTGTGTAGCCAATGTGCTTGTAGCTCAGGGAACACAAGTTATCGTTCTTTGTCGTCAAGCAAGCGCTGTGTAGCCAATGTGCTTGTAGCTCAGGGAACACAAGTTATCGTTCTTTGCCGTCAAGCTAGCGCTGTGTAGCCAATGTGCTTGTAGCTCTTTTCATCTTCTGTCTCTTTTACTTGTGTCCGTCCTTTTACTTCTGTCTCTCCGTATCTGTATCTCTGTCTCCGCAAAATCCACCTTACCCACACCAAACACAACCACACCACGCGCAGACATTCCTGTTGTTGTTGTTGGTTTGGGAGGGAAAGTGCTTCCACCTCGCGGTGATTTCGCACTGAAGGG
The DNA here is from genome assembly GCA_004794575.1 of Lanistes nyassanus. Classification (NCBI taxonomy): domain Eukaryota; kingdom Metazoa; phylum Mollusca; class Gastropoda; order Architaenioglossa; family Ampullariidae; genus Lanistes; species Lanistes nyassanus. Next base: position 194,137 of record SMGT01000964.1, on the reverse strand, counting down.
GAGGGGAGATGGGTGAGGGGAAAGGGAAGGGGTCTGCGGTTTGGTGTCCTGCACTGGTGGTGGCTATGTATGGTCCCGCTGGCTGGCCTCTCTCCTGGCGCACTGATGACGGCTTGAGTAGCTGGGGTGGTGGAGTTTTCGCTGGTCAGACCTAGCGCCGCTGCATTCCTACATTCTTTTATCTCTACCGCTAAGGTGCTATGTGTTATATTAGTTTACTTTGATATAGTCTGTTTTTATTTTTAGTGTTTTACTGGTATCCTGTCCTATAGCTTATTTGCTGTTTTCAGCTGGTTAATTCCCACTTTGATTTTTGTTTTTTTGTTGTTGTTGTTGTTGTTGTTTAGATATATCTGACATCTGGGTGGGCATTAACTACCTGCATTGTCAGTTCCATTATGTGTTGTCTTATATTTGTTGGAGGGCTAAGAGAAGATTTTAGGTTTACTACTAGATTAAGATTTTGCATAGCATTTTTTCGCTCATCTCTTTCCTGACTGTTTAGGCTACATTCTAGCAGGACATTTGGTGTACTAAGTCTGTCTCCACAACTACAGGTTACTGCACACTTCTGGAAACGCTAGCTCACCTTTCATGAAGGATACAACTCGCGTTGGTCCTGCTGTGACGTACTCGCTCGGGTAGCCAGACACGGACCCGAAGGGTGTCCCGACGTACACGACATCACGTGACTCACAGCCGAGACACTCGCACTTCTGAAAGCCGATGCTCATGATTTGCCTGCAGACGACATAGTTCTTGCGAATTAATTAACGCGACTTGCAGTATGAGGTATTGGCCACATGAAAACAACGTCTTGGTTCAGTCAAACACACGCACACATATAAAGGCACGCATACACACGTTAAGTTCAATAAAAGGTTTAAAAGGATGTCTGTAGATTTTTTCGATTGTTTGTTGTTGATCTCGTGCTGTGTTCTAGATATCGATAATATACGCTGCTGACCCTATCGCGCAAGGCGATATTTTATTCTTGATCTGTTTTATTTACGAGGACAACTTGCGGCTTGGAGTCATTCATGTGCAAATCGTTTATTTATTCATTTATCGTTTATTTATTCACATTTTTATCCTTTCCGGTCATTAACTCCTCTCCCTTCATCCTCTTCTGCACTCTCCACCTCACTTCCCCCCACCCCCATACGACACGACCACACCTCTTATGTTTGTATTAATGTTGAATGCTGTACACGTTTCACTGTTTTTGTGGGGGGGGGCGAAGGAGGCGCATATGTGTGCGCGTGTGTGCACGAGCCCCTTAAGCTGCGTGTCTGTAGGTCTGACCAATGTAATTACTGCCTGATTGTGAATATTATACTCCGACTTCTATAATATTTACAGTTCCAGTTAGAGTCTCTATGGGGGCTGGCTGCTCTCTGCTTTTGATTACCTGTGTGTCCTGGGCACAAGTTTCGGCACCCCTGAGCTCCCGGATGTCGCCATAATCGTTACCACGTCATCGGGGCTGACATCAGCCGGTTCCATTTCGTCCTCGCAGGCCAGCGAATCCAAGAACGGCAACTCTGACTGAACAGCGCGGCGATTGCAGAAGACCATTTTTTTCAAAGACGGGATGACTTGGCTGGCAACGGAACCGGGCAAAAGGTCTGGGATGTAGTTCTGCAGAGCAGAGATAGAGTCTTCGTCCGTCTGTTCCACGACAACCGTTGTGATGTCGCCGCAGTTCATCAGCGGCAGGATGTCCGAGCCGTCTCGATACATCATTCTGGTGCAGAGTATGGAACCTCCCAAAAGAGCGGACCCCAGGGCGAGGAACATATGCTCCGGTGACAACGGAACCAGACACAGGATGACGTCATTTTTGCACACGCCACGCTTGCGCAGCCAGTTAGCGGCCCTGTTAAGGAAAATTCAGTATCAGGGGGGTCGCTTATAATGACATTGTCTAAATGAAAAGAAACATGCGACTCCCGCATGAAATAAAACAAACTGGCAGCAAGGGAACCCAAGCTAAAATTAACAAAAACATCGTCGACACATTATCGATTCCAACAGTCAGCGTTTTTTATTTCGTTTAGAAACGGACAGAGAATTCTAAGCGACAAATAGCTGTCAGCATTTAAGAGTGACCCGCACCCCTGGGACAGAGCATTCTACGTGAGTAGCATTGGTGGTGCCGTAGACTGCAGCTGCCTAAGTGACGTGTACCTAAGATGCCAGGTGTGCGTTTGTGGGGGTAAGTGACGTGAACTGCTGCAGCCGTGACGTGCGCGCAATACGTATGGAGGACCTTGTGAGTTAAGTTTTTGGCATTGGTGACAGAATGGTCTCAGGGATGGCCTCACTTGCGTGACAGGGAGAAAATTTCTTTCCGGGTATAAGCGTATCGTTGTCCATCGGACGCCACAAAAACAAACGCTAGCTTTTCGGGGGACCTCGTACTCCAGTAGCGCAGCCGTGACGTCACAGTGTCGTCAGGTGACACGTCATACATTCTGTTGTGCTACTTTTTTCTGTCTGCTGTACAAGCGTTGAGGTATCTGAAACATCCAGAAGTTCCACGCTTCTACGCAAAAGAGCGGACGGCTTGAAATGACCGCTTAAATTACACATAAATGAGGACCACCGCGTGCAAACAAAGGGCTTGAAAACACATAATTTATCATCCAGACTACATTGAATGCTTTTCTTAAAAGTGTATTGCTGGGTTAATTATATGATTTTAACCAAATACAAAATGTATGTATAATGGTGGGTCAAAACTATGTGCTATCAGAGAAACTCACACAACAACACTCCCTTAAGTGTCCCTGAAAACTATCAGTTTTAGCCATATAAGGGAATATTATTTTTAGGAAATAGTATGCAGCTTGGTGTGTAATTTTTTTAAAGTTTGCTTGCAGTTTTTGTCATCATTCAAAACAGTCCTACCCTGTCTTGACCTATGTCCCATCATACATATTTCCTATCATATGATCAGCGATTCAAACTGATGGAAAAAAATCGAGAGACAAACATCGCTGCAAATTTTATATGAATTATTAATATCGTTACAAACCACCACAACAATGACAAATTTTGAATATTTCTCTTATTCCCTATCAACTCTTCAAAACCAATGCATGCATGTATACTCGCACATGCATACACAGCTTCATACACACACGTACATACTTGCATACACATCGGTACATACCAACCTACGAAGATAGAAACAAGTGCATGCTTCTCAAGTGATGACAATGTACTTAATGAAACATTTGGTAATAAAGAAAACGTTCCCTAGTGTAAACAGTCACCTGTCTAAAGAAATTACAAGACACCGGACATTTAACAGATAAACATTTCTACTTACCGTACGCAGTGAGATGTGAAATGTTGACGAATGTTGGGGAAGGCTTTTTATATACACTTAAAAAGCCGTTCCGGACCATTTCATGTGAACAACAAAATTGCATACGTAGCATTATCTGAGACTGGTGGCGGTTTAGTGTGTTACAGTGCTGACGTTTAAAAGATACATTTCATTAACCTATTTTGGGTGACCTTGCTGACGTGGGTTTTTTCCCACGGCAGTGACAGCGAATGCCGACTAGATGTTTAAATATTAATGTCACAATCAATCTTTACAGGGTGACCTCTTTAGGTGCGCGGGGTCACAGGCATAGTGAGGGCAGCCATAGTCAAGTCACTGTTATAAAGTCCAGTCCAAGGTCAGGGAGGTCAAGAAAATGGCGTACCCTCATTATGCGATAGCATCCACGACTGATTTCCTATCTGCGTTCACTCCTGCAGCTCACATCTACTTTTCAGATTTTCTAACTATTGATTCTCCATCCTCGTGTCTCGAGTCTTAATGCTTAGGAACAGAACTAGGAGACCCGACTAACTGTGACACATCACGAAGGTGATACAGGGAAAGCAGACGGTTGTTTTCTGCAGCCGTGAAGAGAACAGATCAAAGTCTTGGTTCCATATTGTTTGAACAGACGTACCCATCATAACGTTACACTAAGAGACAAGCGGACATTCGCATAAAAGGACCCTGGAACCCATGGACTGAAGCACGAATTTATTGCAACGTATATTTGTTTAATATATGTAATAGCGGGGACATCTAGCGACAACAGAGAAATTGGCTGTCATAATTTCCAAATACAACAGCTTATAAAGGCACGAAAACACATCCAGATGGCAATACTTTCAATACTGTGTACATACAATGGCAATGTAACACAGTGTTTTATGTGCATTGATAATAAAAAGCAATAACATACACGTGTTTACTTCGTTTCTTGCATCTCCATTTCAGCCATCTGTCTGTCTCTCGTATCCACTTCAGAACCATTGTCTGTCTGTCTCTCGTATCCACTTCAGAACCATTGTCTGTCTGTCTGTCTCCCTAGTGATCTACTATTTATCTCTGCCCATCTACCTGCATGTGTGAGTCCGTGTGCTTAGTTCACGCTCCTCATCAAACTGACCTAATGTTACGATAAGAGAAATGCAGGACTTAGGCTACATTCATAAACACATTCCGCGTGATATCTTGACAGCACTACACCGGGCTCAGCCTGTTTGTTGTGTGAAGATAAATGGTCTAGTCCCAGAGGCAAACCATTGGTAACACCATGAAGTCATGAGAGTCTACTAGGGTTTGTCCTGAAGAGGGAAGAAACTCAGTTGTCTACTTTCAGAACAGAACTCTGAAACAAATTTGAACACCTGACATTGAATTCTGCTGCGCTCAAGAATAGTAAGAACTGACCTCCGGTATTCACTGTTTCCTTCGACTCAGGAAAGAATTCCAAAAATCACCTAACACTTAGCGAACTTAGTCGAGGCGTCTAGGTGGGAAAACGTGTCAAGAAAATGTGTAGAAAATTCAGTCAAAACAACCTGTGAACTAAATGGATGTGTTGATATCTTGCTCCTATGCGCTAGTCTTCTTTTCCCACGCATTTGTACCACTCATGTTCATATCAGCTTTCATCCTGTTTAGCGCGAGATGCAGGCTTCAAATTAGGCATAAGCTCAAAGTCCTGCCTAGTAGTAAAACCTAGCCTGACCTTTCCCGGACCACATCGATGGCCTAGTGGCTAAGGCGTCCGACTCCGAGGGGAGAGGTTGGTGGTTCGCGTCATAAATTAAAACTTGGCAATCTAGTAGCTGCCCTGTCAGACACCTGGCACTATAGGGAACAGTACTAGGACTGGTTGGCCCGGTTGGCCCGGTTGGCCCGGTGTCACTACAATGTGACTGGATGTTGTGACAGCAGTCCCAGTGTGGCAGCATTTCAACTTGTCTCAGGTACCACCATCCTGATATTGCCCTCTTTTGCGACTGGAGTTCCTGATTTCCCTTGCACGGTTGAAGTAGAGAGCCGTTTTCTGGCCAGTGAATGGAATATTCACCCCCGCTCCCCCCACCCCACCCTCCCACACACACTCCAACCCCATTCAGTGTAAAATTTAGGCTCCTTGTGAAAACCTGAATTGTTAGCACCATTAAATGTTTCTAACCTTTCATTATCGTTGAAAAAGACTCAAACGGGATACTACAGACGATTTGACGCTTAGTTTTGAGCAGAAAGTTAGGTAGTACTCGTAGTTAGGTGAGAAACAACTATTACATGGGATCGCAAGTTTTGCTTGAGGGGACTAGTTAAGTGGGAGACATTTGAGGAACATGGCATTAACGGATAGTGTCTGAGATTGAATTACCTGTGTTACTATGATTACAGTATTACGTTCTATGTAAACTGGCCGAGTGGAATGTACATGAATATTGCCATCACTCAGATCTTGGCATGCTTGGGGAAAAGCCTGCTTATAAACTACCACGTTTGCGGTAATATGCTTTGTCCCTGGTAGCCATTTGTTGTGAGTTACGTAAAATTCCTGGTGAACAAATAGCTAAAACACATCGGCCAGTGAAATCTACAAAAGTATTAAAATCTCGCAGGGGACACAACCAGCGATAGAGCTTTCCAAAGGCATCAAGATTACTTCCCATACACCGCTATGTACGTCTATATAGATATATTGGAAAACCGCTGGAGGGGGGGTGGGGGAATTGGTGCTTAACGTCCAGCCGCAAACAATGTACATATCAGGACGGCGTTGCTTAGACAAAGTTTGCGTGCTGCCACACGTGGGACTGATGTCGCAACACGGGCCTCAGTCCCACCCAGTCACATTACACTGACACCGGGCCAACCAGTCCTAGTACTGTTCCCTGTAGTGCCAGGCGTCTGGCAGGGCAGCTACTAGAATGCCAATTTGTGAGTCATAGGACTCGGCCGGGATGCGAACCACCGACCTCCCGCCTCGGAAGCGGACGCCTTAACCACTAGACCACCGAGGCGGTGGGAAAACCGCTGAAACGTTGCGGCAAGGAGGTAGCAATGAATGACATGAACGTTCGAGTGAGGGCGAGACGGCGTGAAACGAATAAGACAAGGAGTCTTTCCACATTTGTTGCGTTTGTGTTGTCTTCGTACTTCGTGAGTGAACACGTGTACACACGTTTCGTGGAGGCGAATGTGAGATGGCGCCCGATACAATTATTTCAGACACCGCTGATTCGATTTTTTTGTATAGCAGTCAGTCTCAGCAGAGTGCTCCGTTAGAGACTTTAAGACACCTATTGTGCAAACAAGTTCAAATGCACACATTTTGATCTAGTTAATTTTAAGTTTGAAAAGTTACAGTTTCTGTTTTTGAATATTTACAGGTTAGTTAGAAATAATTAATTGGAACACAGATGATTCATTGCCACCTTTTATAAAGACCTTTGTGCACCTCACGGCTCCAGATGACTACATGGTAGTGATTCATCTTGAAATCCTTAAGCTGTGCGACTGTGAACTGGCGGGATGGGAAACGTCTTGGTCGGGCGTCTTTGTGTTTGGCTGTCAATTAGGGCATGTACTTCATACAGCAGAACGTCTGGTTGTAACATTGAGCAAAGTAAACTAATAGCCGTCTACTGTCTTATCCACCCCTCCTCTCTCTCTCCACACACACACACACAAACACGCACACACAGATAAGTGGACACAGAGACAGAAACAGACACAGAGACAGAGAAACAAAGAGAGACAGATACAGACATAATAAAACTTTCCTGTAAAAGTCTAATTTAAGACAGAGGAAACATTTAAGGATATACTTTAACTCTTTACTTCTAGACACCGTATTTTCTTTTGACAACAAAATAGAAAACGAAAAAAGGGTTTCAGTCTTTAGAGACGAAATAAGGAAATTCGTTTTCTTCGTAAGCAAAGGGAACTTGAGAATTTCTCGACTACAGTTTGCGTCGAAAACAATTACACTTTAAACTTTTAGATTAAAAATGTATCCGCTGGTTGGTATACATACAGTTGCTAGTGGTTGAAAATACAGTAACAGGGAGCCATTAAGTGAAATACGAGAAAATGTAAAACTCCATTCTAAATAAAAACTGTTTGCTGTCTGTTGCTTAAATCCCAAAATAAATTTAATACGACTGAAAAATATGGCCCTTTCACTAAATAGCTGATAAAAACAGTAAGCCATTTACTACAATACGAGAAATGCATGCGACTCATTTAGTTTTTTGGATCTGCTGATAAAATCCGAAAATAAAATGTGCAAAATTGAGTATGTGGTGTCTTAAAGGTTTTGATCTATAACTGAGACTCAAAAATGATTGTTTTTGTTTTTCTGATTTGTTGTACAGAAATAAATCCTCTGTAAAACTTTCGGTAGATCAGTATAAAGAAAGATGTTAAACCTCCACGCCAGGTAAGATGATCACAGCCCGAGACAAGGTCTCCTGGGGCTTGCCCTGTTACTCTACTCTCCGTCGTCACTGCAAAGACAACTTGCGCCGCACGGAAATAAAAATCAACTGAGTTTATTTGTCGTCTCACTTGAACGTCTGATAGTGTCACCACATCACACCAACAGGATGGTGTGAGAAACAGGATACTGCAGAGCTGAGCGAGTGCTGACAGGAGTCCTGCCGGGCAACAGAAACGAGCGATAGCTGATTGTGACTCGTAATCCGCTGCAGATGTTCTAGTGACTGAGGTCATCCCACACGGAGCTCGCTCACCTGCGACCTGTCTCGTGCAAGAGCAAACATGGCGAACGTAAATGTCGGAAATGCTGAAGGGGGCGGGGGGGGGAGTACTGAGCTAAACTGACTGCCTCAACCCTGTCTGTGCCTTGATAGGTACATTAAGTACAAAATTCTCTGTGACAGCGTGAAACATATTTTTTTTCGTGACAGTAACTGTTTTCAACGACCAGGGTTAGATGAAAAAGTACAGTACGATAGCGACGTCGATAAAAAAAATTGGTCGCTAGTGATTGATGCAGGCTTTTGATCTGTAATCAAAGACGCATAGTGTTTTGTGAACAGTTATTCTTTTAAGTATTAGTGGAACCCCATAGTATTTCGGTAGCACGAAAACATTATCTTCTTAGGACTTCAGGCGTATTCCATTTGTACTGCGAAATCCGGAAAAAAGTGAAGAGATCAGGAAGAGAGGGGGAAGAGAGAGAGAGAGATGGGGAAGAAAGAAACACAGATGGGATTTGTAGGATGGGCGGATAGAACGAACGAACTTTATTAATTAGACCATCGGTGCGTGATTGGCGGGTAGAGAATGTCAGTGGCTGTCAGAGAGACAGTAGGAAAGGAGTTAAGCCGAGAGAGTTTGTACTTCAGAATATTTACACAGGATTGGAAAGGTGTGGAAGCAGAGGCTACAGCATCATGCACGAGGTAATATTAGCAACTGTCATAAGTGTCTGTCACGTGACAGCGAATGCCACGAAAGAGACTACAGAGAGGATCACGTCTGTCACATCGTCAGACGAAAATATTGCTGGAAGCAGTGATCGACACGGTAGAACTTCCTTTCCCCTAAACTATTCAAGGATCGGAAACAGGGATTTTATCTCCAAGAATGGAACGCAACACAAGAATGATTATCTGGAATCTGATGGCACAGTCAGTCGGATGGGCTTTTCTTCGCATTTCAAATCGTTGACCGAGGCGCCATATGCTATGAAAGAAGATTCCTCTCAGAACACTTTGGTAAATCACATGCCAGCCCATCTGAACTTAGAATATGCGCGCTGCATAAATTCCAGTGTCCAATACAAGTTCACTAACAGGGAGGCAAGTATTCGCTGGTCACTGAAGAAGAGAAACATGCAGGGGATCGTATTTTCTTTCCTTACTTTTTGCGTCTTGCAACTGATTGTTCCAGAAAAGATGGTGGCAGTCGTACGGGTCAAAGTGACTAAAGAAAATTCTCCTTGTCCGCCATACAATATTACATTCCTCGACAATATGAAAACAGTTATGTTTAGTGGATGTCTAGTTTCATTACCCAACGTGTTCGTTACATATTCCAATATAGTTGTTTTTAATATGACCTATTACAAGCCTTTTGACACTAAATCTCTTGATCTGGAGTTGTTATTCAACATTACAACACTGCCTGAGACCAAACGACCACAGCTTGACGTCATCTTCACTTCTTCCACCACAGGTAACATGAAAAACCAGTAGCACGTCCCCTTAACATCTTCATCCACATTGCCCTCATATAATCAGAGACAGGTAAACTTTAAAACTGAGGTGGTCAGTATGGGCTTTTCGCTAACTGAACGTGAAATAAAACATTTTGTCACTGTCATCTTCTAATACGTCTACAAATGTGAGAGACTAAGATGTTTTTATCTCTCGGGGCTACTATATGCTGGATTAAGTGTAGACGGATATGTTTACAATACTTCAATGAACTTCAGTCGTGTAATATGTTAACTTGGTCGACGTTGGTACACTTTTCAGTGATTAACTTGCTTAAGAGTGTAAACAAGAAAGTATAACAAGTAAAACAAGTAAAAGTACAATTTCAAAGTCATGTCTCATAAATTTCAACAGAGTAAAACAAAAACTATTCTTAAAGAATTAAAACGCATGCTTATGGTTCCTTAAGATCTGTAGTTGAAGTGAGTGTTTCTAATTAGACAAAAATTGATTTAAAAAACTCTAATAGAATATACCATTAATATTCGGAGTAAATATTATTTAAGCTCTTAAAAATGTAAAGATTGTTTTACAAACTTTATTGAGTATAATTATTATTTGTTGAATTTTGGTGTAGCTGCTTTTGAATATTTTACAGGTTATTTGGAAATGATTAACTGGCGAAAAAATGAAACGTGCCCACCTTTTATAAACACTGCTGTGCATCTCACAGCTCCAGATAACCACATGGTAGTTATTCATCTTGAGATCCTCAATATTGACTGTCGTGACCCTGACCTGCGTAACGTGACCCTCCGGTCAGGGAACAACACCATGACCTTCACGATCTGCGGATTAAACCGAAACAGCTGCGCTGCCCGTGCTTTCTATTCGGGGAAAGTGGAGGTGATATATCAGAGCTTTTTGAGTTCGGAGAATACAGACTTTAAAATAAAGTTTTACTTTTATCCAATCTCACAGCCCCCTGTTCAGTTGTCTGCAGACCGATGGAGCTGTGCGACTGTGAACTGGCGGGATGTGAAACCGCCTTGGTCGTGCATCTTTATGTTTGGCTGTAGTAACGATGAGGATGAAGCGAGCTGTTGGCAGTTGCCTGACGGCAAACTTCAGCAAGGACTAATCCACGTGAAGGGAAGTTGTTTCGCTGTTTCTCGTGTAGATGGATATCAGAGGTCCTCGTGGACCAGCGAAAATGAATGGTGTCAGCAGCGTGGGGGTCAGCTGGCAAGTTTGACAACTAGACAACTCATTTTGTCTCTGCTTACGCATTTGACCAACCTTGGTTTTCGCTCTCAAGTTATCCTTGGCCTTACAGGAACGTCTCCTTCAAGCCAAATAATGTGAGTGGGAAGGTGGTGTCACGAAATTCATTTTGTGTGTTACCTGCTTGTCCTTTGTCTGCAATTCACTCAAGAAACAACGCATTCAGAGGAACATTAAGCTATAGAGACCACACTACTAGACAATGTTTCTTAACTTCTTTTCGTTTTGATTTGTTGGCAGGTATCGAAACAGCTTGCTATGGTCTGATGCCACTGTTGCTCATTTTACCACGTTTATGACAAGAACAGGCCCTGAGATTGGTATAAGTATCGAAACCTTTAATAGACCTTGGGATGTTACTTTGATGGTTTTTTTCCGCACTCTGACAATCTTTCATCATTTATGTCAGGTATCTCATAGTATTTCACAAGATCGAACCCCCGTACAGAAGTTTCCAACACCAGGATTTACCAAGGTCAGTATTTGTGATACTCGTCAGTTGAAACTTTAAGTTCTTAGACTCCTTTGATTATGACTTGTTTCCAGCCAGTGTTTTCGTAGGTCGGAACACCCAAAAATACAATAATAGTGACATAATTGCTGACATAACCAGAATTGTTAAAGTCTTCTGTCTTGTGTTTATAGTTTTGAAAGAAACTGAAAACATTCTTTTTAAATGATTGGTTTTTTTTTAAAAATCTGTATAATACAAATGAATACTTTCAATCTCGAAGAAAAGTTCCCAAAAGTGTACAGCATTACATCAATGTTAGTGATTGATCTTGAGAATATTTCACTCAACCGATCCTTCAGTCGAGTGACCGTGTCACTCTAATGTCTTTGTTTACTTTTTAACTGCTTATTCTCTTTATCTTGTGAACATTTTGAAATTTCAGAATCGCCTTCTTTTGTCATGACTGCTTTAGTTCAATGTTTATGTGTCAGGTGTGTGAAGTTGTGCCAGCCATATGAATATGTTTCAGTAGATAAAGAAGTGTTAAAAATACCTTCAGTAACACTTGAGTCTGGCGAGTGCAACCAGAAAACCGTCTAGGTAACCTGTGACCGGGCAAAGGTCCTTTCTTTGAAACGTTGCTAAATCGCACTTCCTCACTGCAGTTAACGCCCAGGATGCGCTGTCCGGCCTGAATGGTACGGCCTTGAACTGGAAAACCTGACCGCTAATGGGAAATGTAAAAAGTGCTGGAAGGCACGGATGGCTCGAATGTGAATAATAATAATAATAATAATAATAATAATAATAATAATAATAATAATAATAATAATAATGGGCGATTTGTAACGCGCGGTACCACACCCCACAGAGGGCAGGCTCACATGTCCTGACAGAATACATGGAGACAGACACACATGGACACATACAGACACACGGATACAGAAAGACACACACGGACACAGACACACGTAACCCAATACAGTATTAGCCAGTCGTGAGCAGACGAGCGGAGCAGGTAGCTGAGTTGCTGCTTATTCAGGTGTGATCTGAGGACGCGTTTAAAAAATTGGACTGTGTTGGCATCTCTCAGATGGTAGGGCAGTGAGTTCCATGGCGTCGCAGGGTGGAAGGAGAAAGCGCGTTCGATATCTCTTTGTGAGTATGGGGGGGGGGGGGCAGCCAGTAGACGATCACCAGAGGCTGAACGGAATAGTCTGCATAGACGTCTAGAATCCGAATACTGACAATGTAATCAGCTGGACCAGGGGAAGGTCGCATTGACATTACCGTGTTCGTGATGAACCTCGGCGATCTCGTCAAAGTATTCCACATACAGTTGTCCAAAAGACGCAAGAGCAAGACCCCGGAGGCTGAATGTGTCACACCATTGGATGTAGAGCAGCTTGACCACTTCTTCCTGAAGCGTGCTCCATCTATGTGTCTATCGGGATCTTCGACTACACGGGCACAAAAGGGAGGAAAAAAAGACATACAAAGATCAAAGTGATTCTAGAGGTCACTATCTTGAAAGCCATATAATCCTGTTCGGCCAAGGGACCCCAACCGTCCACAAAACGACAGGAGGATTCCCACAGGCGTCATAGGGAGACGTTTGAGTGTTTGAGGAGGAGAACCACAAGAGACAACCTGTTTTCCGGTTCCAAGTCAGAAGCCTTTGACGCCTGAAGTCCACTAAAAAAAATCACACACAGGGCAGGATGAAGCGAACCTTTCGTCGGGCAAATAACGAAACGGGAGTGCAACAGTGACAGAAAAAACCCGAAATATTTATGACAGATCGATGCACCAGAAAAGGTTTGCAACGAATGAGAACAGTTAATTATTGATTTTTTTGTATTTCTTCGTGGAAAAAGCCGAAGGATGTCTAATACGTACCCCTTTGTCTCTAGTTTTGTGGGTGTTTTCTTTATTGCTCACCATGCTTTTAAAGATTAAATTTTGTCCTGTCAGCTTTTTATGTCGTAACCAGGAAAACAGTTTTCGCCAGCATACAGTATGTGATAACCTATGAGTATCTTTAACAGCAATTTGCACACATTTCACTAGACTGTTCACAATCATGATATATATTGTGACTTAATTTACAGCTTCCAGTGTATAAGTGTATATGTGATTCACTGTGAACTACTTCACTAACAGCCGGGATACATACAATGCCCTGAGAACCACTTCACCCACGTCTTCCTGGCTTGTGACGAGATTTCTCACTGCTGGCTCAGTAACAATGGCGTCACTTCCACATGCGCGGCACCACTGAAGTCTCTTCCTTTGTTCTTTCAATGTGCTGAAGCACAACAGAGTATCCCATACACTCTCGTCTGCAATCACCGTGCGGACTGCAGGGATGGAAGTGATGAAAGCTTCTGCTACTTTCCACCCTGTGACGTCACGTCTTTCTTGAAATGTGACAATGAAAGGGTGTGTTACCATTTGTTTCATGTTAAACAGCAATTACAAGAAGCATCTTGTAATAATATCACAATCAATGTAAAACAAAAATTGCTGTTTACTTTCTATTCTCGATAAGTTAAAGAGCTATATTGAAATGCTTGATTAGGATGTCTACTTTTATGTTTCTTAAAAAGGTCAAAATGTGTGCCAAAACATAAATGCTCACGCGTAAATGCTCACAAGCGTTCTGCAGAATAGATTTGCCGAAGAATGTGTGGCAATACTCAAATCTTATTTATAATATAGCATTGTTTTTCTCAACAAAACAGGCCTCCCATAGTAAAGAATTCTAAAATTTATTTTTAAAACTTGTAGTACGTCTTTAGTTTTTAATAATATAGACTGATACGGATTTTTGATAATATTTGTATGTATGCATGCATGCGCGCGTGGTCTGTGTGTGTGTGTGTGAATAAACAGTGTGTGCAGCCATGGGAGCGCTGTGATAGTCAAATGGATTGTGATGACTTCGCAGATGAAGATGGTTGTTATCTACGGCCCAAACATTCAATCACTCTGAACCTTAAGCCCGTGCCAGGACACATTCTTAAATTTTCAAAGGGATGCTTTGAGGTGAGTGATCACACACCAGCTGAGGGCAATACGTCAGCGACTTCTTTCTGTTCCGATTACCACTTCCTTTGTGTCAGTCTACAAAAGGTCTGCCTACCTGTCTACCTTCGATGTAACGGGATGTACGACTGTCCTGGTCACGAAGACGAGATGGAATGTCACAGTTACACCTGTCCTGGTTTCTACCGCTGTCGAGGCTCTCAGGCGTGTGTTCACGAGAGTCACGTGTGTGACGGGGTGTACCAGTGTCCACAACGTGATGACGAAATCTTGTGCAACGAAACGTGTCCACAACACTGCGTCTGTCATGGATGGGCTTTCATTTGTTCTGATATAATCCATGCCAGCAGTTACCCCAATCTTCGCTACCTGGATGCTAGTGAGACACAGATGACACTTGCTGATGTTGACAACCAAACGTATCTCGTTCATCTCACCTTGGTGCGATGCAATCTGACAACACTACACAAAGTATCACTACAAAATTTGCGCATTCTAGACCTAAGCAATAACAAGTTAACTCACATAACTTCAGCCCATTTCGCTGGTCTAAAAAATTTACTGATTTTAACTTTGAGAGACAATCATTTAAAAGATCTTTCCTTCCATAATAACCTTCAGAAACTCTCTCTAAAATCGTTGGATATATCGAACAACTACATTTCACAAATAGACTTTTGTATCTTCGCTTTTTTCTCCAATTTAACGACGTTAAACCTCTCTGGAAGCCTTTTAAATCACGTGACAGGACATGGGTTTCCAAAGCTAAGCAATTTTCGCGAGATAGACGTTCGCTTCTGTCCCATGACAATATTTCCAAGAGAAATATTTCATGCACTAGGTCGACTTGAAACTGTTTATGCTGACAACTACAAGCTGTGTTGCCCAGCGACACTACCCGAGGGTTTCAACGTCTTCAACTGTCACGCACCTTCTGATGAAGTGTCTTCCTGTGACGATCTGCTGCGCTCCAACCTGTACCGCGTCGGACTCGCCATCTTTGCTTCACTGGCCTTAGTTGGAAATGTCGGCAGTTTGGTGTATCGCTTGATTTTCCACCGAACATCAAGCCAGGCTGGTTACGACATCTTCGTGACTAACTTGTGCATGGCGGATTTACTGATGGGTGTGTATCTGTTGATAATTGGTATCGCCGACCAGAGGTACAAAGGTGCGTACCTGTGGGAGGATGTGGGATGGAGAAACAGCAGTTTGTGTAAGGTGGCGGGATTTGTATGCTTATTGTCCTCTGAGGTGTCGGTGTTTATCATCTTTTTGATCACTATCGATCGTTTTCTAGTTCTTCGTTTTCCCTTTCACCATCTGCACTTTGAGAAACGGTCCGCACAGTTTGCATGCACAGTTAGCTGGCTAGTAGGGTTGGTTTTAGCAGTGATCCCTCTATTGCCAGTGACGTCACATTGGCAGTTTTACAGCCAAACAGGCATTTGTATTCCGCTTCCAACGTCAAGGGTTGATTTTCCTGGCCGCGGGTATTCGTATGGTGTGAAGGTGATTTTGAATTGTGTTCTTTTTATTTTCATTTTTATCGGTCAAATTTTTATATACTGGTCCGTTCACGCTAATTCTATTTCTGCTGCGTGTACATCTACAGAAAGTAAAGAGTTTAACATTGCTAGACGTTTAATCACAGTAGCGATGTTAAATTTGTTCTGCGTGTTTCCTGTCTGCTTTATAGGATTTCTAGTTTTTAACACTGATACTCGTATTTTCGGAGAGGTAAACATCGGACTAGCCATTTTTGTTCTGCCTTTAAATTCTGCGCTGAACCCATTCCTGTACACCATCAACATTTTTCTGGAAGGCAGGCGGCGTTCAAGGGATCAAAAAAGAAAAAAGTATCTTATCGCTCAGTTAAAATTCTCAAATGATGTCAAGTTCGGTGAAAACAGCAAGATGAAGATGACAAGGCGGGATGCCATTGGTTTTGTCAGAATGCTGATTTCAATCAGAGTTCTGTCACCAGAAGATTTGTCAAAAATCTCTCAAGAGAAAGAGCAATAACAATGAAATATCACACTTGTCAGTTGGTGTATGATGTCAATGCAAAGTTTTCGCTATAAGAAACATCGGCCGATGACGATAACTTGATTTACAGCTTTTCAAAACTAATATCTTCAAGACACTGTACAGTGGAAGTGGAAAGATTGTTTCGAAGTGTTTGAAGTGTGACTGGCGCTCTTTTATGTAGGAACACTAAAGTGGGCGCGCTTTGCACAACCACCAATGTATGGTTGCAGCAAATGGCTATTCGAAAGTAACACAATGTTAACTGGAATATAAAAGAAAAACAAGTGACTGCCGCTTGGAGGATAAGCTCAAATTAAATGTAAAACAAGGGAACTTGGGTAGGAAAGCGTGGGCGTGGAGAGTGGGCGGGGGAGAGAGAAAGAGTAAGCAGCGCGAGTAAGGGGGCGAGAGAGAGAGTGGGAGGGAGGTGAGGAAAAAAGTTAGAGACGGAGGAGTGAGTGGGTTTAGGGAAAGGAGGGGGAGGGTCAGTGCTTAAGGTTAACCAGTGGGTACCATGGTGCCAAAATGGGTAACGAAGTAGGATTCCATATTCTTACGGTCAATGGAGTCGCCCTTCATTCTCCAGATACCACAGACCCTCATGTTGTCGGCTGTGTGTGGGGGTGTACTGAAGTGACGTGCAACTGGTGTGTTTCTGCGGTGTTTAGTGTCAGCTAGATGTTCTGTGAAGCGGGTGTTGAGTGTGCGTTCTGTCTCACCGATGTAGAACAGGGTGGGGCAAAGGGTGCATGTGATGGCGTAGACGATGTTGCTGTTGGTGCAGGTGAAGTTGCGTTTGATGACACCCCCACCCTTTCCTACCCACCTTGCGATTGGCTGCCCCTCTTTTTAACCCTTCTGAACTCACTGTCCCTTGGTCATTCTCCTGCTGTCCAGCCCACGCGCCACATCCACTGCAGCTAAGTCTTTTTCCTTTTCGTATATTGTGTTTTTGTGTCGTCTTGATGAAGGTGTAGTGCCCCCAAACAAGGAGATTGTCTTCGTCTTTGTCCCTTTCTAGCTTGGTACAGTTCCCTTGTTTTACATTTAACTGGAAAAGTTATCTGCTGCATTCGAGCAGGGGGTGGGGTGGGGTGAGGTGTGGAACGTGAAATTGAATACATCGCTCACTTGTCACTCCTTCCATTTTCCTAATGTTATTCTGCTGTCGTTTCTTCCTCTATCATCGGTTTTCGTTCGAATTCTGATAAAGCTGGACGCATAATTTACGATGTATAGAGGAATTTTGTAAGCCCCTCTACAAAGTGATACTATCATCGAATATTAATGTTGGTATGAATTTAAAAACAAAACCAGACACTTGCTAAAGTACCACTGGAAGTAACCCGCTCTAATTCAATGTTTTTGTTGAGAGATTTCAATTCCCACCGACTTCTGGCACGCACAACAGATAATAATAAGTCAAACCATGAGCTCTACCCAGCGTCACTTCTTATAAGTTACAGCGAAGAGACCAATCCGTGGTGATCAAGAACTGAGTGTGAGGACATTGGGTTTCACTGTTAAAAAGTCGCAGGTTCGATACCCGTGTAGGTTTTGGGAGAGCTACGCGGTCCTACTGAGTCACAGGTTTGATTTTTCCCCTCCCTACAACGTGCTTTGAGATTTGACAAACGGCAACATTACATGCGTGCCGTAAACTTGAAACAAATATCGTATTGCGGTTAAAAAGGGTATTTTTACGATCCAGAATTTCTAAAGGGTTGTCAAATTATAACACATGAGCCGGTGTGCAAACTTATATATATATACATGCATAGAAATGACAGGTCTACTGACGCAAACTGGCGTGAGTTACTGGTCATGCACGTGTTTGAATTACCTTATTGTCCTGAATTTCCTCATGCCTTGATTTATACACTGTTTATAGTATCCGGCGCAAATGCCCTGTAGTATTAAACATCCGGCATTTATTTGGATTGATTTCTCCCACACGTGTGTTAAAGATTGCCTCGATGGTTTAAGGCGTTCACTTCCGAGGAGGGAGGTCGTTGGTTCGCATCCTGGCCGAGTCATACCTAAAGTCAAGACCTAAAAATTGGCAATCTAGTAGCTGCCCTGCCAGTCGCCTGGCACTACAGGGAACAGTACTAGGACTGTTTGGCCCGGTGTAGTATATTGTGACTGGGTGGGACTGAGGCCCGTATTGCGTCATCAGTCCCACGTGTGGCAGCACGTAAACTTTGTCTAAGCAACACCGCCCTGATATGCACCTAGTTTGCGGCTGGACGTTAAGCAACAAATAACCCCCCGTCCCCTCGTGTGTTAAATTCCCCTTTTGACGCCCATGCCTTAGAGTTTATACTGTCTTTTATTTTCTGCTAAAATACAAGCATTAGTTGTGTAATGATCACAGTAATTTATTGCAATCTATTACAGTCTAGATTAACACTACTAAAAAAAAAACAAACATTTTAAACATTCAAGTCATTTAGGGTCATACAGCAGAATGTCTTAGCGTCACGTCAAGTCAGGTAAAAATTTAAGTCATTACCCTCTGGGGGCATTTAGAAAACAAAATTCTACATATAAATATCCAGCAAAAAAAACTAGAAAACAAAATTCTACATTTATACAATAATACAATAATATAGTGATGATTCTGTCAGCACACACCTGCACGCACGCGCACACACGCACGCACGCACGCACGCACGCACGCACGCACGCAACTGGTCCTACTTAATTAAGATTCTGTCATAGCACTACAAATGAGTCTCATACACTTAATCAGATTTGTCAGGATGTTTTTCTTTTTTGTTGTAAAACAAAAGTAACAATCATCGAGAGAAGTAAATTATTAGCAGTCTACTGTCTATCGTATCCATCCATCCATCTTCTTTCTCTCTCTCTCTCTCTCTCTCTCAGAGATATAAATGAACACACAGAGAGAGAAACACACACACACACAAAGTCAGAGAGACAGACAGAGACAGCGGCAGATGCAGAGAGACAGAGACAAAGATCGACACAGAGATGGAAACGGACACAGACAGATACAGAGCGGCAGAAAGACAGACAGAGAAAACGAGGAATGTTTTGTCAAACAAGTGGTCTGGGCACCTCTTGTAGTCTGAGCCCACCGAAGGTACCGATGGTTGTACACGTAGAAAACATCTTAAAATACCAAGATATCAAGAGACGACATTTTATTCATAAATAAAAGTGAGGACATCTTTATCGCAGCGCCTTCAAGCAAAATCCTTATTTATTTTGTGTTCAAGGGAGATGATTTACGTGAGTAGCAGTATTGTGTGTACATACCACTTTCAGTAGATGGAGAATTAAACAATTTTACCTTCAACTTGAAACAGAACTTATGTACACCATTTAGTTAGATCTAATGTCCTCGCTTACATGTATCTATCTTTGATATGAATCAACGAAATTTCAGACTGCCGGAGCATGTCTGCAACAGTGTATTTTACGACCAAAAGGACATGTATATATCACTTTTAAAGTATGTCAGTATAAAACTTTATTTTTAAAAATACCCGGTTTTATAAGACTGCATTCGACAATAGCGAAAATTAAGCAGTAACTATTTTCGAAATTTTTTTCCAGTGACAGCGCTGAGCACTGTTGTCAACAGTCCGGTTTGTTTACAATGACTGCTGAAGATTCGGTCAAAACTCTGTAATTCAGTTGCGAAAAAAAGGAGTATGAACATTGTACTTTTCAACTAATAATTACAGAAAAAAAACATTAATTAAAGGTTCATTTTAGAAAAGATCTCAGACACAATACACTATATGCAAGTCAGTGCGAACAGAGAAAAGCACAAAAGGATTATGAAAGAAGTAACATAATGTTAACATTTAAAAAACTGTTTACTGACAATACCATCACAGAACATTCCTCCAGTCACGTGATTACTAGGCAACATTAGAATAGATTAAGTTTATTTATGCATCACATATGAAAGTGCCAGCATGACCTGTAGTTAAGCACTTCTTTGGCCCTAACAACTGCAGGAATGGGAGTGGGGGGGTAATTGTTGCTTAACGTCCAGTCGCAAACTAGGTGCATATCAGGACGGTGTTCATTAGACAAAGTTTACGTGCTGCCATACGTGGGACTGCTGGCTTCTTCGGAAGCGACGCCTTAACCACTAGACCAGACTAGACTAGCGGCACAAGCGCAGGAGGCAGGGACAGGTAAAGTACTTGACATTATCCAGTTTAAAAAAGAAGATGTATAGACCAACGCACCTAGTTTACAGAAATCATTTTTACGTGCCAAAAATTACTGATGCCTATTTACAGTTTGGTAATTACAGATCCCTAATGGTAAGCAACAGAGCAAACTGAAAGTGAAAAGATTTGAACTCTGCCTTACTAATGTTACAGCGTTGTTGTGCGAAACATATTCGAACATCGAGTAAACACAGTCAAAGGAATCGTCTGCTTTCCTTGTCAGTTTGAGTGAAAACATGAGAGGTTTCGTTGTTCGCTTACAGTCTTTCAACTGTGTTCATGAATCTCTGGCTGAAGCTATCTTGTTCTTTACAGAAACTATTTTGAGGAACGCAAATAATTTACCTTTACACAGTGACTGTCACAGTCGCACTATTCGGCACCGGATCACTGGTGGCGAGGGAAGCATTTAGTGGGCTCTTAACAAGAATAAAATTAACCACTGCTATACATTCTGTCAGTTTAATTGATTGTTCCAAACATAGTGATAGCTCGCGTCCAGGTCCCAGAATTTAAACAAAAGTTCGTGCGTGATCCGATCAACATTACTGTGATGGATGATACCAAAACAGGTCTAATCAGTGGCTGTCCACCGCGGTTACCCATGGTCTTCTTTGTGTATCGCAGTGTTGTTCTCTTTAACACGACCGTCTTTATGGGGTCTCCTTATGAACATCCTGTTTACTACTATTTGGACTTATTGTTAAATACCACCATAATGCCCTCTCGGCCCAGGCGGCCACAGATGGACTTTATCTTTACAGCTGAAACCACAGGTTACACGTCGCCTTTACATCCATTATCCCAGGTATTACATTTCAAGCAGTCTTTGTATAATATGGCATTAAGTAAAAGACAGGGCAAAGGGGATTTTGTGACAAGGAAAAAGCTACTCATAAGTCATTATATACAAACCTTGATTCAAAACAGTAAGGATAATCCTTCTCGGAAACATTATGGAGGAATTTTTAAAACGAGGAAAGATAATGCTTGCAAGAAAAACGATATAGAAATGAGTTTATCTTGTACTGAAAGAAGGAATTTTAGCAATAAACCACAGACTGTGTGTGTGTGTGTGTGTGGTCTCTTTATTTGCCAGGCTACTCGAGGGCTTTATAGCTAAAGGCTACTGATACAGGGGCTATAACTACGTAAACATTGTGCTCGAAGTAGATTGCAAAAGTTGTCGATGATGGCCTGTAGGGAGAACACATGGAATGCTAATATCCATTGCGTTAGATTTTGTTGGGTTTGTTTTGCTTTGATTTACAATAACAAAACCGCCTTGGGATTCAAACCGAGAACAGAACAGAAAGATTGTCGGCGCTGCTCAGCAATGAGAAGTAAATTTTTAAAAAAACACAATCTTCACGCCAAAACTTTCTAGTTTACGCACTGGACAGTGTTATTATCGAAGACTCACTGACTCACTGACTAACTGACTAGCTCATTCGCTCAGTCGATCACCACCCCCCCCCCGCTCTCCCGGTTGCTCGCTCACTCGCTTACTCGCCCACTCACCCGCAAGCAAGAAGCTACCAACTCCCCAAACCATCCTCTCACCCACCCGGGTGTCTGTCCGTCTTTTGCAAACAGTACTGTTATTAGACTGTTGGACGCAGTGATCAACTAATTTAATCTTATCGACTGTAAGAACAGTGTGATTTATTTCACCAAGCACACCTCCTCCCACCA
This sequence comes from Lanistes nyassanus, assembly GCA_004794575.1. Lineage (NCBI taxonomy): Eukaryota > Metazoa > Mollusca > Gastropoda > Architaenioglossa > Ampullariidae > Lanistes > Lanistes nyassanus. The sequence goes on along the minus strand of SMGT01000964.1, from coordinate 171,895 downwards.
TTACACACACAGACACGGACGTATGCACAGGCACGCGCGCGCGCACACACACACAATCTCTCTCTTTTCTACTCCGCGATACTCGATTTCGACGAAACTAACACAATTTTTTATTCGGGAAACCGAGCTGATCCTTAGTCTCTTTCACTCGTCTTAGTCAGCTTATCTTCATTTAGTCTTAGGCGCACTTCACAAACAATGTCGACACCGGAGACAAAGTGATTGACAGTCTTAGCACGACAGCAGAAGGTAAGGACATGCTGCCTTGAATGGAACGCTGGCTAAAAACGATGAAGCCAGAAGCCAAGCAAACTTTTATTAGGTTTTAATACACTCCTCCTCGAGCAGTTATCACTCTCATCGCATCCTAATTCTTACGTCAAAAGGAAAAGGCAGATTAACTGCCGAACAAGAATTCCCTATAATTTTTTTTAAAAACGTACGGGAGCAAACAAATATTCGGCAAGATGACCTGCAAGATTTTTAATGGGGGATAAAAAAGAGCAGCGGATAAGGTCCTTTGACTATGGCAGGTGTTGACATGCCGTGAACAAAAAGTACAGATAAAGCAAACATCCTTCTCTGCTGGACTCTTCCACAGCAGTATTACCTATTTTCTAAAAATACGGATTTTTTTCCCGATTGAAAATGACGAGATTAAACTGAAGTAAATTCAAGTAACTGTTAAGGGATTTTTTTTTTGGAAAAGATAAATCGATTTTCAGCGTTGAGCCAGAGAGTGGAACAAAGGTATGTTGTGAGAGAAACTCTAGCCGCTTACAGTCCATTGATTTCGTTGATAAAGAACAATATGCCACAAATAAATCACACTCATAACCCGATGTTAGTTGTCCATAAAAGTGACAAATTTTCAAGCACGAGTTTATGGAAAAGATAGCCTGTTATCGAAACTTCCTCATAAATGAACCGCATATGGCTTCGGGGTAAGGGTGGAGAGAAGGATGTGAAGTAAATCTGGCGATAGATCACATGTTGGGAAAGCAAAGTAGAGGGTTGGGGGCTGGGGGCTGGGGAGGAGTGGACGGTATGTTGATATGTGAAGAGGTGGGTGGGCTGGCGGAATTTTAGTCTCTGCATTGCTCCAGATCGCTCCAGCGTTACTTCGGAGGTGCGCGAATTCGTGCGTTTAGCGACATTCGTGCGTTTAGCGACATTCGTGCGTTTAGCGACATTCGTGCGTTTAGCGACATTCGTGCGTTTCCCAGCACGCCTGGCTTGTCTGTGATTTTCGCGTGCTAGCCCACAAGAAGGGAAGAAGACAAGCAAAGGATAAGGTCAGATGTAGATCGAAGGCCTCGGAAATGGAAAAAGCTATGAAGACTACGAATCGGAGAAAAGTGGTGAATCCTGCAAAATGGGGAAAGTGAAAAAAATGCCAACAGTGATCAGCAACGCAAAGAAATGACGGAAGTGACATTACATCGACCACAGTTGCGATTCTTCAATAGGGATTACTGGCTGAGATCTAGACTGTCCATGGATTTGACCTTCTTACTCTAAATCGTACATACGTTTTTGTGTTTAAAAGAATCATGGACGGGCTTCCGAGATTCGAGATTTTTGGATCGAAGGTAGAGAGAAAGTACGATTGCAAGTTAGAAAATTCCAGGTGCGGCTTTCAGGTGACAAGAGAGCAGGAACCGCGATTACAGGGCAAGGTCCCCAGCAGTGATGACCGGGACCCGGAGAAAATGGACAGCCTGTACCACGTGACCGTCAGGGACAAGCCGGACTGGCTGGTGACCATGAGCAAACCTGAGACCAACGAACTCTTTGGATTTTTCTTTCGGAGGGTAAGTCTCGTCTTTGACTGACTGACTGACTGACTGACTGACTGACTGACTGACTGACTGACTGACTGACTGACTGACTGACTGACTGACTGACTGACTAGCGGGCGGGCGGGCGGGCGGGCGGGCGGACGGACGGA
>SMGT01000964.1:138084-169926 GCA_004794575.1 Lanistes nyassanus | reverse complement strand
GACGGATGGACGGACGGACGGACGGACGGACGGACGGACGGACGGACGTTTATAACTTTCGAACGACAATCCATTCTCTGAGCTCTTATTCTGTTTATTAAAGTACGTGGCGAAATTATACTTTCACCTCTACATTTTTTTGTGCCGGAGCAATAACGGAGACAGATGAACTATGAAGGTCAAAGGTAAAGCTAAGTTTTGTAAAACTACGGATCCCTGTGTAGCATACATACTACGAACGTGCACCCAGTAGTGACATCGCTTTTCCCCCTCTCATGACTGTGAAGTCCTACCTACCAAACGGAACAGCCAGGTGCGCGCGGAAGAATATTTCCTGGATGCAACTGTACACAGACCTCCTGCCAACCACAGCACCGTCTGCAGTCTGGTCGGACAGCTCTGAGAAACCGGATGAGGGGGATCCGGACAGGAAGAGGAAGACACTGGCCTGCGTGATGCTCGGGATAGGTGCGCTAGGAATCCTGGCTGGGATTCTGGCAGCCATCTTTGTCGTCATCATGGACCGCCCACCTGTGCCGTGTAAGTTTCTTCGCTTAAAGTATAAAATTTATCACATAGGTATGGCAAAGAAAGGGGATAGGGGGCTGCTGGCGCTAGATCATCGTTGTATTCATCGATGTCATCATGGTGATTTTGTTTCCTGTTCTCTTCGTCTCTTTCCTCTTCTTCGATATCTTCGTATTTTGCTGGACTTTAATAAAAGGAATAAACAGAGAACAGACAAAGAAACCAGAAAAAAGTCCTAAGTCTTGAAACACATGAGCCAAATTTGAAGACATACAAGAACTCGCGATGCAAACATGTGCGGACGTTGTCAGTCATTACATCGGACCAGACAAAGCCAGGAACATGTATCAACGTGGTTTCTATGACTACAAAAACACATGTACATGGAAGAAAACACTCAGAAATAAACACTTGATTACCATACAGATACTCTCAACTGTTATTGAGATAAATTTGTTATAGTTTGGTTCCTGTTGACCGTAGGGATAAACGCACACACTGGCAACATAGATAACCACACACTTGATGACTATTTCTCTTCTTCCCATCAATTCTTGATCCCCGTCGATAGTCACTGAAGTATACTGACACGTGATGACCAAAGGGTTAAACAGACACGATGACCACAAAGATAAGCAGATACTTGATGACCAGTAGAGATAAAATAGGCCACTATTCTCATGGCCTTTTGAAGAACGTTAGACACTTGTTGACCATTTGAATAAATACAGAGGATGCGTACACACTTCAGTCATCAACAGTTATTTTCTTGTTGCAGTTACCGGAGGGTATGTGAATATTTCGAATCCACCAGAAGAAGGTAACATCACTATCATCAAACCACTGGTTAACTGGACTTCAGAGGATGGTGGCTTACACACGACTTCTCCAGGCACGACTATTGCATTTGGTATTACCCAGACTTTTTTAGGAATTGTGGGAAACGACGGCTCCTCTGAAGATGTAGATCTGAAAAGATCTTTGATGCCTGATATTCCAAACATGTCGTCCAAAATATCTGGCATCTCATTAGCTAGCCCAATTAGTCCTCTCTCAGTGACGCTTGCCTTTGTGGAAACATCGCAAGCAGCTTTCATTTTCACTACTGCAGCAGGAATTAACTTAGGTTCGTCCAATCTATACGCGATGACGGGATTTCCCGCACATTCATCCAGCTTATACACAGCAAAGGGACTTCCCACAGTGACATCGATGCTAGAAACATCTACAGGAACAGCAGGGAACACACTGATTTCTTCGTTGCATACAGCATCATGGAACGCCATGACTTCTGTCATGATTGAAACACCACCTCTGTCTACTTCAATTTTCACGACATTGCCCATGTCGTCTGCCATGACATCGAATGTTCTCTCCCACACATCATCATCAGTGAACGACATCAAGTACACGACTGGAGCAGCTTCAGACACTTCAACGACATCTGCAACAATCGCGTCGCCTTCAAATGCACTTCCAACGACAAGAGCAGCGATGCTCAGGTCACCGTTGTTCTCTGATTCAACACCGACAGCAGCCACACCTGCGTTTACTTTGCAGTCATATTCAACTGTAACGACTTCTTACTCCGTGTCTTTACAGTCAGTTCCAGTAACAACAACAGCATCTCCGTCACTGCGGTTCTCTGATTTAACGCCGACTTCAACCAGGTCTGGGTCTGTCTTGCCATCAGATTCATCGTCAGCTGCTGCAACCGCTTCTGTCTCGGTGATGTCTGCTGATCCGGGTGTTTCAGGAGGAAGTCTTACAAGTGTTGCTGTGAGCCCTATATCCGCCTCCATGACACCCTCTGCCGTTTTTGTTTCAACACCATCAGTGGCTGCTACCTCAGTAGCAAGAACTGATGCGTCGATTCTTGCAGTACCGCCAACGGTTGCGACACGAGGAAGCGACGTCGTATCACCATCGACGACCACTGCAACGACAAACATTGTCACGCCGAGGTCAAATGCCTCTCCTTCGATAGAAACAATGGCCGACAACTCTGCCCTAGGAACGACAACGACGACAACAATAACAAATTTCACCTCCCCTGTCTCTTATATGTTTGTACCGACGAGGCATGCCAGCACCACAGACAGCAGTACTACGACAGCGACATCACAAACAACACCAACAACAGATCAATATCCGTCTGCAACGCTAGCGTCCCCTGCAGCTGCAGCCACGACTCTGGCAGTGCCAGTCGTTACAACAGGGTCGTCGTTTCCTACAGATTTACTGACATCAACGACAACAAGAAACCATTCGTTTGCTCCAAGTAGCAGCGCCGTGACCGTTTCTATTATCACAATCCCTACCACAATTCCATCAGCTTCGCTAGCAGTTACACGCGCCATTGTGGTTATTCCCACTATTACAGCTACACAAACGCATACAATCACAATATTGCCTAGCAGTACTGATGCTCTGACCATTACAGCTACACCTGTAATTACAGATACATCTAAGATTACTGATACACCTGTAATAAAAGCAGCATCTATGATTGACACACGTTTACCAACAGCTACATCTACGATTACTGATACACCTGTAATAACAGCAAAATCTACGATTACTGATACACCTGTAATTTCAGCAGCATCTATGATTATTGATACACCTGTAATATCAGCAAAATCTACGATTACTAATACACCCGTAATAACAGCAGCATCTATGATTAGTGATAAACCCGTAATAACAGCAAAATCTATGATGACTGATACACCTGTAATATCAGGTACATCTACGATTACTGATACACCCGTAATATCAGCAAAATCTACGGTTACTGATACACTTGTAATAACAGCGTCTAGTATTAGTGACACACCTGCAATTACAGCAACACCTACACTTACAGCGACATCTATCATCAAAATTATATCTGATATTTCACCTGAAATTACAGTGGCATTTCAGGTTACACCTAGCATTACCGATAGCCGTATAGTGAAAGATGCATTCTTTACTGCTGCCTCCACAATAAACCTTTCAAGTCTATCTACACATGCAGTTAAACCTACCTTCACAGTTACATCTAGTTTTACAGGTGCACCTACCTTTGCAAGTGCACCTACTGTTGTAGCTACACCTGACTTAACAGCTACGCCCACAGTTGCAGGTGCATTGGCAGAACCAGTGTCGTCTACCGTTACAACTGTGTCTAATTTTACAGCTAATTCCACCGTTGCAGCAACATCTACGTTTGCGGCAACACCTACTGCTGCAGCAACATCTACCACTCCAGCAACATCTATGGTTGCAACAACATCTACCGCTGCAGCAACATCTACGGTTCCAGCAACATCTACCGCTCCAGCAACATCTACCGCTGCGGCAACATCTACGGTTGCAGCAGCATCTACCATTCCAGCAACATCTACTGCTGCAGCAACGTCTGCCGTTGAAGCCACATCTAGCGTTTCAACTACGCTAAGCTTTTCAGTTACACCGACGTCCACCGTTGTACCCAACGTTTCAACTGTATCTTCTGCTTCTGTTTCTCCTAACATTCTCATCACGTCCAGTGAACCGTTTACAATTACAAAGCAAATCACTTCAGACATCAGCGCTGCACCGACTACGTCTGCTACATCCGTTCCGTCAACATCCACTGCAGTAACACCACCAGGCGCTACAACACCCCAGCCCTTCACGCCATCGGCTTCTGCCACAACCGATCAACCTGCGGTAACGCAAACAGCACCTGCTTCAACCAGTGTCCTGAACACTGCGACAGCTTTGGTACTCTCCCCCAGTTCTGCTGCTGCACCCAGTGATAGCACCATCACAGCTACAGCAACTCTGGCTGGGCTGTCCATCGCTTTATCCACAACTCCGATAACTGAAATAACTTCTGCGACATCAGCCTTACCTCTGTCGAGTGCTGAGCGCTTATCACTGCACTCTGCCACGTCTGCTGTTCTCGCTTCCACTTCCACAGCTCCAGCCACGAAGTCCTTCTCATCAACGCCAATCACAAGAACGGTAGACACCATTGCTGGTACACCAGTACAAAGGGCAACCACAACGGAAACTAGGTCCGCCGATCTCAGTGCAACTGTTTACGCCACAATGTCGATGACATCACTTGAGAACTCAGCCAGTGCTGCTGAGACTCCATCCACAACTGTAGCGGTCACTCCCTTCGCAAGTGCTGTTGCTATGACTACTGCTGGTATTACTGCTTCTCATACTCTCTCTATACTTCTCGCTACTTCTTCTACTCCAGCCGCTTCTACTGTGCGGATGGCTACATCGGCAACAACATCAGTTCCGGCAACGAACACCGCCCCCACGTCCCCTACCATCGCTGTAGCCGCTACAACCTCTTTGAATACAGAACTCCACACGACTACAGTCACAGCAGCGAGCGTGATATCAGCATCATCTCAGACCATCACCACAGCACCGAGTAGTTCGTCGGAGACGCTGAGTATTGGAGCCACAACCACGTTGTCTACATCTCTTCCGATAACCACAGCAACATTTGCGACTACAACATCAGGGATTACTACGACTCCAGCAAGTGGTAAGCGTCCGCTGTGTCTAAATTTCAATGGAGAAGGAAATGTTCGTTCGTTCGTTCGTTCGTTCGTTCGTTCGTTCGTTCGTTCTTTGAGTGTGTGCTTGCAACCGCGCAACCTGTTTGAGTGCTTGCATGCGGGCATGTGTGCGGGCGAGTGTGAGGGAGGGAGGGAGTGAATGACAAATTTGTACAACACCAAAATAAATGTTGTGCTGTTTCTGTTTTGTAAATGTCTCCAAACCTATCCCCACCCTGTATATTTTCAGAAATCATATTCCAACGCACGGCTCTGCAGCTGTACCAGCCAGGCGCGCTGACCTGCACTTACATCGGAACCGACTGGTCGTTCCTCGTATTTATCCGCGACGACAACGACACGAAGGCGGGATTCCAGAGCATCTTTGGCTGCACGCAGGTGGCTGGCTGCAACACTTTCCTGGACGGCCTCGACCTGCGGGAAAACACTGCGGGCTACACCACCACCTTCACCTTGACCTTCAGCAACGTCACCTGCTGGGACCAGCGGCTCTACACCTGTCAGGAGGTCCTCCTGGACTTGACGGCAACTGCTTACGTCAGCGTCGAAGGTAAAAGTGATCGTATAGCAGATATAACACATGTGATGGGGGCAGCCATCACGGAGCCGGTTTTGGCCACCACGCTCACAGCCACAGCGTCGCCGGGGGCGGTATGGGTTGAGTACCGCCAACCACGCGTGGCTGTGACGCACTGTGTCATCTTACACTGTGCTGTGCTAGGCTCACTCTCTTTAAACGTCTCTATATCCTTCTAGGACAGTCGCAGATACTAACAACTAACATATTCGAATTCTACTTGATATATTCTTTCAGTAGATACTAAACTCACCCAACGTCTTAATAGATTAGGTTAGTTTGTAGGCATATTTCTTATCTTTTTCTATTCACATTAGCTAGTTTAACTGCCTTTTAAAGTAATTATCCTTATTTCCTTCTCACTCTACTTAACTTTACAGGAGTGAACCCGCTCCATCACACACATATATATTGAAACATCGTCTGTGATCACGTGCCTGTCAGACTATGTCTATAACCAATATTTTATGTTTATTTATTTCGCTTTTTGTTTTACCATTTATGATACATCTTGTGCACTTTCAGCGCACTTCAGACAGAAATGTCCCTCACTCTCTGCTTCGTATCTTTCGCTATTCCAATGAAAGTGCCCCCTAGCTTTCAAAGTGTGGGCTTGATGGACTGTTGAGGGCCGCCGTTTGCCCACCGCGTACGCTAAACAAAGCTACACCCCCTTATCTCGGGCTGTCCCGCTCGTCACACAGCCAGCCGCCGCTTTGTTCTAAGTGGGAGCGCAATGGTTCGACCCCACCATACTCCAGGTGTGTAACCCCGCCATCAACCTGCTCCACGTCCTTTTTTTTAATCAAGCTAAGGTGAGTTGACAAAAAGAAAGAAAGAACGAAAACCCCAGATGAAAAAACTGTTGAAATGTAAATGTCCCCCACTCCCCCCAAAAGCTGATCGTTCTCTTGTTTACGCTTGTTTAAGATTACCCTACTACATATAGAATACAGCGAGTAGATTTTATCCATACTACATAATCTTGAAAAGTCTAAATTTGAGTGCGACAATAGTAATTGTTATAACACTTCAAGTATTATTTGATTATTTATTAATAGCGTCCGTTTTCCTCTTTAGACTTACTTCCCTTTAACGTTTGACCTTCCCTTGAACCATGCTGTTCGCAGAAAAGATTTTTGATTCGTTACGTCTGTAAATTCATCACTTTTGCAGTTGTATTGTGTGGCAGTGTAGTATTATTTCTGAAGGGCTAGTGGAATGAAACATCAGCTCTGATATCGGAAACACTTTGGAAAACGGACAGAACATTCCAACGACAGCAGATGAGAAGTGGCGTGCAAAATGAACAAAATTTTTTATATTTAAAAAAAGTTCACTTCCTTTAGTATTTATCAAAAAATGTCAGAAATATAGCCGAAAATACAGCTGTTAATATTTAATTTTATATAGTCCAAATCCATCTGTTTTAATTTGTGAAGTAGTTAACCAACGTGTTTAAAAATACTAATGTAAAAATTGTTCTGACCACATATACATTAAAATTCTTGCAGCATTAAGTTTCAATGAATACGGCAACAGTAATTTAATTTTGTTATTTTACTACTTGTGCAATAATTGCTTTGCAGAGAAAAATTGTATGTCCATGGACAAATATCCATTTCACACTTGTTTTAGTTGTGAAAACATTTTACTCAAAATTATCAGGTGGAAATGGTTTTGAAGAAAATGTGTAAAGCTAGTGCTAACCCTAACTATAAAATGATAGTCTTAGATTTTTGAGCTGTAAGGTTATTGTGGCTGGAGCAATCGCCTATATAGCTGATGTTATAGAATATAATTCCAATTGTTGCTTTTGAAACATTCAATTATTGCAATATTTACTCTCATGATAGATACTACCATAAAATAATAAATAGAAATATTTTTGACTTCTGATTTGCAGGACATGTTGAGCATGCATGCTGCCTTGCTAAATTCTGCTGCCAGTTTTAATGGTATGCTGAGAGCATGTGGCACTCCCTATCAGAAACTGAATCACTAATGGTAAGATGAAAGATCTTTTGCAGCATCTGTTTTGTGCAAAATATCTGTGCATACCTTTGCATTCATGCACAGACATATCACTCATGTATATGTAAAGGATTATGATTATGTTTGATTTCATTGAACTGAATGCCTTTTTTTGTTGTTGTTCTTTGTTTCTAGCAAGACTGTTGGAAGTTATAATGAGAGGGATAGAGAACAAGACACAGCCTCCATATCAGTCAAGATCTTCTTACATTTTGAGTCCAAAATAAAAAAAAAAAGACTGAACATACCAGATTGCCAAAGAGCTTTTCTTCTCAAAACTGAAGAGGAAATTCAAATTATTGAAGAGGTTGTGGCAAGTAAAGAAACCAGGGAACAGCTGGTAGTCTATGTGCTAAACATTTCATTGCACTGGTACCAACTTTAAACAATCAGATGCTAAGTTTATAATACACTCACACTTTTTTTTGTTGTTTGGTGCGACTTTTTTAGCAAGCAGTTCTGATTGTAAATGGTCTTTCGCCAGTGACAGGGAGAATCCTATCCCAGGACAATCACTTTAAAAACTGTTTATCTTAAAGCCTTGCTTATTGCCAGACTCAAATGGCTTAAAAGCTAAATCAACCATGCACCACAGATTATAGCCCTATTCTTTGATACTCTTGTTGCACATTTATTACACCAAGGTTGCATCTGTGAATATGACCACTCCTTTTTAACTACAGTCACCTAATTTTAGGTGTAAACAACCTTTGCCTTCCAATAACGTAAAGCTGCTGTGGGACAGGCATGAAAAGTCTTAGATGTGTTTTCTGGTATTGTAATCATTTGGACATGAAAGTTGTGGTACCAGGATAGAAGTTTAAGTTTCCATTGTTTGTTATTCCACCATTAGGCTAAGCTACCGTTACGCCAGGTTGAACAATTGGAACCAAGTCTGGCTGCATCTTTCATACCGTCTGGTCATACAGCAAACCTAAAACTGTTTTGTAAATATGGTTTGCAAATGTGCTTGGACCAGCTGTTACCTTAAACATTAAGCTGTGGTTATCATGATTTTACAAGTGTAAACAAGATTAAACAGTTGTAGAACTAAGGTTGGGTTTTGGGGTATTGTAAAATTTGAGATTTTTTTCTTTGCTCATAGTCTGTTGGATTGTATGCTTATACCAAACACATGTCAACGTGTTTGCTTCTACTTATTGTTATAATAGAGATGCTGTTTAGAAATTGTGCTTGGAGGGAACCACAGGGAAAGACTGGGAATGGCAGTGATCAATGGATCAGTTAATGGGCTGTTCTTGTGAAGTTGTAGACCGTGCCCAGCCACCACGAAGCGAAGCCATTTGAAGGCATAACACGTGAGGCTTGCTATTGTGACCATTGGAACTGCAGAGCAAATTTCTGTTATTTTCTTTCTCATTCCGTCTAGTTGTGTGAAATGGCATTAAACTATGTAGGTTAGACTAAAGAATAGAGTTCTAGAAGTAAAAGGCATTACCATAACGGTAGATTTCGACATATTGGTTTGAAAATTCTCGGTGGAGAGACCAGTGTTATTTCATTGTCCGTAGCGAGACAGTTTATTAGCAAGCTTAACAGTCTACACCTTTTTAACTTTTGATCAATTGTGTAACAGACTATGAAGTCTCTTTCAAGTTAGATGTGTCTATATATATATATATATTTAATAATTATATAAAATCGCTGTCTCGGCATGAATTTCGACTGTTGTGTATTGGTGAAAACATTTTAAGTCAAAGTCTTACTTTTTCATTGGTAAAACTATAAGTCTCAGTAATATTTTATAATTTTAATGAGTGCGTTTGTGAATTTGTTAAATGAAAAGTCTAAAACATCATAAAAGTTATTCAGCTGATTAAAAATAAAAATAGTTGTAGACTAATGTGTTGACCATTGTTTATAACATGAAAGTTTTACCCTTTTTGTAAAATAAATATGGTAAGTTGATGACTAAAGTAATATTTTATACCTTTAAAAAGTTGGCCTCTGAATTGATAAAAAAATGCTGCAACATCATGAAAATTATTTCTTATTTTTAAATTAAATCAATTTATATAATTATGTTTGTGATGTAATCAAACCAAAATTGGTGTCTGTTGTTTTTTTTTTATTTTGAAAACTTCAGAATCTACCCTACCATACCAATGTATTTGAGTTCTATAACTCAATTCTGTGCTTCAGTTTCCAAAGTTTCATCTTTTTTTCAACCTGACGATGTTATGAGAAAAGTATTGACAGCTACAACTGCCACAAGAACAAGCTGCCTCTTGTTATGTATGGTTTTGATAGACCCCACCACCTGGTGGATGGATGGCAGTTACATCCCTGAATTGTAGCAGAACATCCCATTGCTAAATATCCAGAATGATAAAGTATTTTTTAAAATTAGTTCTTGAATGCATTTAAATGGAGTCGATTGGAAAGATACCACTTTTTTAAAAGTTTATCAAATAATTATTGTCCAGAATGATTGCTAGGTGTTGCGGTGGGAGGAGGGGTGGTATGAAAGGTGAACTTGGCAAAGTTTCCTGCTTCTGTGTAACCATATCCATTCCAGCATTTTGAAGTCGTAATGTATATTTGGTTTTGTTTTACTCAGATGGTACTGTGATTGTATTTACTTCTTTGCAGTTATTCCTGTTGTCAATAAATTTAGTCTGTTTTTTTTATTTGGTGGGCATTGTGGTTGAATGTATGTGGTTGTGTGATGTGAGTTACAGGGTGGTGGCCATGGGAGTGTACTCCTGGATGGAGAGGACGTGGGTTGGAGGGGTGGGGGTGGACATATGGGCAGACTCCTGACTGGCATGAAATGGCCATGAGGGTGGACTTGTAGATGGCATGGAGCAGGCTTGTTGGCACAGTGAGGTGGTGGGCAAGAGTGGACTGGCCGCCATCAATCCATCTGAAAGTGAGCAGAACCTGGTGCAGCCCTTGCAGTTACCACTTGCAAAACCCTCTGGCCTCCCTCAGGGGCTCCATTTCGCACCTCAGTTCGGGTCCATATGGGACCTATGAACGTTTGAAGGCAGAGAAGGTTCTTCCCTCCTCGCCACCGAAAAACTGTAACAAAGTCAGCCTGTGTAGACAAGTAATCATTCCAACTGCTGTAAAAGCAAGCAGCAAAGAAACTTATAAAAAATTATTGATCTTTTTTATTTCTGTACAGTCCCTCCCAGCCTTCAGAAGTTGGAAGTAGCTGTGCCCTCCACCATTGGACGTGGAACGCAGAGCACTGTTACCTGCTCCTCCAGACTTTATCCGGATGGCGGAAGTATTGTTTGGGAAGCCCGAGCCCCAGGCAACGCCACATTCGTGCCTGCAGTGCCCCTAGTCTTGGCCAGCGAGCAGCGAACCGAGAAGAAAGTTGACGAGTGCCTAATGGAGGTTGTGCTAACAGCTACCGTAAATACCGACGTTTCTGCCAGCGGAACAGTTCTTCGCTGCAGAACAACTTCTCCTGACGCCGTTTCGCAAGAAATTGCATTGAACATAGTGTAAGTTGTGTTGCTTCTCTGGAGACCTCCATGACCTAGCTGGTCACTCCTGGCGAAACAATAATTATGGGAACCGCGTGCGAACGTGTGTGTAAACTGTGGTCTCACACCTGCCTTCCGTTTCTGGGTGGAGCGACAAAGTTTGGGGGTGGAGTTCATGAAAAACAAGTCTGGTACTGATGTTAAGATTCACTGCTGGATATGTGGACCTTGGCTGCCTTGCATGAGCTTTCGTAGCTGCTCTCCCAGTCATAAGCGTGGTCGTAAGGGCAATTTGCATTCGTATTTTACGTGCAACTTTACGTATGAACAGGAGATCAGAACTCTCAGGCAAGCTACCCCTGATGCAGATGGTGGTACACAGCTACAAGAGATCAGAGATATGGACATGTGACCAAACTGATCATAATTCATAAGCAGAGAAGAAAAAGAGTGAAATGCTTACTTATAGTAAAATTATGGGTAAAAGCTTTTCTCTGCAGAATTCGAAAATAAGACAGCGATACCAAACTCTGGACACGGCAGCTCTTGTGTTTGAAAATCCATGGTAACAGGTAGCATAACTGAATACCTAATTATGACTAGCATTCACTTTCTTTTCTGCATCCTACATTGCCGAGTGTTTTCCGATGTTGTTCTGGTTAGAAAGTGCTTCTTCTTGCAGTGATTTCACACTATGCTGGGGAGGGGAGGGGATAATGTGTAGGAGCTCTGTGCTTGTGGGATGCTGTACTGGTGGTATAGTTGATCGTTCTTGCCCGCTGATTTTTCTTCTGGCACTCTGCTGCTGGTGGTGCTCTCGTCCGCATGGAGTACGTTGTTTGTCGGTCCATCTTGCTGCCGGCTGACTTACTAAAAGAATAACATTTTTTCACACACAAAACGAAACTATAGACCTTTGTTGCAAGAATATTAGAATCAAAATCGAGAAATACTTTCAGGGAATCAGGGAATTTTTTTTTACAAAGATATTAAAAGAACATTTTTAATGTTTTAAAGACCATCATAAGTTCAGGACATTAGTGAATAAGTGAGACAGATGCAAAAGATGTAGAAGGCTTTTTTTTTTCTTTTCTGCACATACTTCGGCGAATCACATCTGACAGCAAGTTAGAATGTGTTGAATGTATATATGAAAATATTGTATATGTATATAAATATCGTTTCCCTAAAAGCAGATAGCCGAAGCAAAAAAGAAATTCAGTTATCATCTGCGCTGACTTCGCGTCATTCCATGTATCACTATAGGCCCCAGATCTTGTATAGTATGTATCATTGAACATATCTATACACTCACTTCATTCGCTCACTCCATTCCCTCCACTGTACGCATGAATAATTTAACTGTTTATGTCTAAAGTATCCTTGGATCCATACCTTGCGTGTATACCAGGAGTCGGGTTTAGCTCTGCGCTCTCCCTGCTGTTTCCGCGCCAATGAATCTACTCGGAACATCGCCCGCGGTCCTGTGACTACTGTCTTGTTACGATTTTCTGCACCACCTGACAGCTGTTTCTTGGGGCTATCCGCTGTCAGCTGTTCACTGCTGTTATCTCGAATGCTTTCCTCACGACTGCATCAGTAGGTGTTTTTGTCTCGCTGAACGTACAGTGTAAACTCCCCTTGTCATTTGGTTTCCGATCGACGATTTCCTCCTTTCAAATTGCTTGCCTCCCGGACTAGTACTTATGCGCACTGTCACGCGTAAATAAGCTGAATGATCGACAGTGTTAGTCTGCGTACTGAGCCAGGCGAAAGACTGTTTCTCTCTCTCTCTCTCTCTCACACACACACACAAACAAAAATAAACGACGAAGTTGTTTTTAAAATCGAGACAACCATATGTCTTGCATAAGAAGGTGCCTCACACTCAGAAAAGTTAACAACTTTGAAATCATTGCTAGCCTGTGGAACCATTTCAAAAGCTTTCAGCGAGCAAGACTGCGCAGAGATGGACGCAAATGAAGGGCTGTTCTATTCTCGGGAGTGGTTTGCCAAACTCTAGCCAGTCAAGAACGTCTAATGCTTTCCGCTTGGACAGATCACATTCTACCGCTTGGCAAGGGCAACCTATGCCGGCCTTTGCCTGTGTGTGAGGGCAGCATGGAAATGTTTGTGCAAATCGCGTTACTTGCTTTGCGCAGAAACAAACGGCAAGAATTACCAGCGTGTTCAGTGGGACTAAGTGACCAGATTCCTTCTACTTCGATTGGTTGATAGATCAATCGGTTTGCTGGTTGCTGCTTAACTGTGGGACATACACTTGCTCAGATTTGTTAATTCCAAGACGATAGTATGCACCTTAAGTTTTGTTCGCCATGCATCACTTAAACATGCAGGAGGTTGTTTACAATATCCCATAAATTATAGCAGTTAGGTCTGGATAAAATCTGCAATAGAATGAAGATTGTTAATCTGATGGTTGGGACCTTTATGCAGAGCTTCCCACCTGAGTGTGGAAGGCTGGTGGCCCAAACCTAGGAGTGGCTGAAGCAGGCATTGTATCATGACGTCAACCATTCTGCAGACTCTATGGCGATCCCCAAGCATTAAGCTGGCTTCCACACTGGCCTTCTTACTGCAGCTATCAGTCTGGTGGCTTTTTCAGTCTATAGTTTAGAAATAGGACTCCCCTCCTATATTAGCTTAAAATCATCGCGATGTGGAAAAAGTGTCCCTCTACAATAACCATTCTGCCTACACTGATTGTTATCATGCTGGTCTTACCACCTATAAGTGTAGACGATAAAAAATACAAGTTAAGCATAAATACAAAATCTATTTCAAACTGTCGATAAAAAAAGTATGGTGACTAAAATTTCATTTTTTCATGGTCTTGCCTGAAAGCTCCAGTGGCAGATACTGTAATGGTCCCTGAACCATCACAGATCTCGATAGAGTGAAATATCACGGCTGTTTAGTCATTTTCTTTATCAACCTTACTCCTACCTTTCGCTGTGCAATACAGTGGAGAAAAAGACACACCGAATTTTTCAGTCAAATTAGAACAATGTCGTGAGCAGGCAACAAAGATAAGTTTAACATTTCAATTAACAAGTTGTGCCACTGTTTATGCTGTAAGTCTTATATTATTCTGGAAGCCATTGACATCAGCCTATGTCCAGTTTTTAAGTTTAAATAAGTGACGAAGGTAGACCCTATCATTACTGTAAGCCACTGTACTCCCTTATAATCAAAACGATTGTTGTCGTTGTACGCAAACGTTGATTCGTTTTCATTTTGTTTTACTACTACGATATGTACACTGTCTTGATTTTCTGGCTTATAAAGATCTGATAGACCTGATTGGAATGCATCGAACCGAATGGAATGGGAAGGAGTCGCATTCTATTGCTGTGGGCTGCGTTGTTTTTTGTCTGCATTGGATTACATTTGCATTTAAATAGCTCCCCGTGATTATAAAATACAAATATGTCGCTCATAAAGTCTTGTTTAAGACACGAAGTAACTTGTTTGATCAGAGTTTGCGCTTTCCTTCGACATACAATTTGATATGACGGATATTAATGCACGTTTTTATCGTATAACGATAAGTACAAAACCCCACATATATACTTTGTTTAAATATATATATATATACGGACTTAGATTTGAATGGAGTGAGGTATGCATATTTATATTCAGTCTGTCTTTTTTCTTTGTCTTTCTTTCTTGTTTCTTTCTTTTTTTCCCTTCTTTCAGTTTAAAGTGGAAAAACAAAACTGCTTATAGTATTTGCAAATGCCGTGTCGTTTGTGATTGGTAAGAGCTAGTTAGGATTTTTTTTGTTTTGAAATAGAGTGACAGTCCGTATATTATTAAGGTGATCGTCGTAAAAGAATTATGTATATCTGCCTACGTAACATTTAATAAATCTCCAATTTTAACATAAATTTAAAACACTTTCCCTCCCTTCCAGTTCCTCTACCTTCGGTTTTCCCCGCCTCTCCTCTTTTACCATCAAGTCTCTTAAACACCACATACATTTGCAGAACGTTCTAAAAATGCTCCCGCGAACAGACACAATAAAAAGCCGTACTTATCGTCACTGAAGAAACAGTGGAAGGAATGTAGTGACATATTTGGATTTCAAAATCTGGAGTTATAAATGCTCGAACCCCCCACAACGGCGCGAAAAGATTTTTGATAAAGAGCGAAGCACGCGTCCTGTCTCTGCCTAGCGCCACCTGCTGGAAAGCCGAGAATGTTGTGAATGTTAATGCCTGTTTTGCCGTTAGCCTTGCAAAGGGTTTAACCATCTAAACCTGTTGTGATGTCACAAAAGCACAGGGTTGCTGGCACGGCCCCTCCGCCTCTCCTGCCCCCAACCAATAAAAAATGCAAGCGATTTAAGCAACGAGAAAACAGGTGCGTTGCGTGTCAGTGTGCTACAGTCCTTGTTCCTCACCTGGAGGGAGGACCTGTTCTTAGATACAAAGCTTCGTGACAACAGGTGCTTTCCTCCAGGTAAAACAGATCAAGAGGCTTGGTCGGGGCAGGTGAACTGAGTTTTGACTTGGTACCGTATTGCTCGAGTCTCCACCTAGTTCCTTTTCAAAATGTGACGTTGACAGAAGGATATGTCAGTATTCGATGTTTTAGATATCTATTCCCACCCTTCCGCACCTCAAAAAGTCTTTTTTCATACATTTTTCTTTTTCTTTTTTTCTTTTTCTCTTGTCTTATCCTGTCCTGTCCTGTTCTTTTATTTTCCTTCTTTGTTTTTTCCTTTCTTCCTTCCTTCTCTCTTTCTATCTCTTTTTCTCTTTCTTTTCTCTTTCTTTTTCTCTCTTTCTTTCTTTCTTCCTCAGTATCTTTAACCAAAAAGTAAACCTTCAAAAACCAAGATTCCTGCTGCACAGTCTTACCTTGTTTAACTTAAAGAAATAACGCATTTAATATTGTATACCTTTGGCAGAGTTACCTGCCTTGTTAGATGCTGACTGCAAAAGCGTTCGGTTCGACACCAATGCT
Organism: Lanistes nyassanus; assembly: GCA_004794575.1. Taxonomy (NCBI): domain Eukaryota; kingdom Metazoa; phylum Mollusca; class Gastropoda; order Architaenioglossa; family Ampullariidae; genus Lanistes; species Lanistes nyassanus. Next base: position 153,760 of record SMGT01000964.1, on the reverse strand, counting down.
ACGTACAAACAGACAGACAAACAAAAACAACGAAACAAACAAGAAAACCTCAACGCAGTGAGAATGAATAAGACAAGCATAGCATAACACCTGCATGTTTTGCTTACTTTTATTGGTGTTCAAGCTCCTCGCCGCTTTCACAATATTTTTCGCCTGAAAGTCGCCATATTTTAGCAGGATACAGCATGAGGTAAGTAATGGTTGCGCTCCCTCGTTCGCCCACTCACTCAAACAGTCAGTCACCCCCCGTCCTCTAGCCATCGATCTATCGATCGATTAATCTCTCAAACTTTGACAAATTAATCGATCCATCGATCGATTAATCTCTCAGACTTTGACAATTATTTTCTTTTTTCGTCTTTCTATCGATGTTAGTGTTATTTCTTGACTAAACACAATTTTACAGAAGAAAAAAAGTTATGCAAAAATAAAAATATGTAAGAGGGAAAAGGAAAAGACAGACAACAAGAATAGAAAACGAGAAAGAGGGAGAGAGACAGAGATAGGACGGGAAGAGAAGAGACAAGTACTAGTCGCGTGGGTGCGGTGGTGGCTTGTAAAAAAAAAATTGCGTGTTGACTTTGACTTCTCTGCCGTAAGGTGGTATTGTCGTGAGGCACTTTCAGGTAGGTAAGCTTTTGCAAGAACGCCTAGGCATGTCCAACATTCATTGCTCTTATCTTCTTCCTAAACCTATCTCATCTGAACGCCAACTTTATTCTTCGTAACAATTTGCGCGGGCTCTTGTTTTTCATTATTTTCAAGAGATCCTTCACTACCAGTCGCTCCTTTTTAAATAAATCACACAAGAGCTTTGGTCGAAAGGAGAAAACAGATACGAGTGAGTTAAATATCCTGTCTCTGTCATGGCGTAAGCACATAACCGAGGTCTTCGGAACTTCCGTAACCGGCGAGAGTGGACGCTGGCTGTCGAGTAAGCTGTAGCCGCTTGGTCCGGAAGCGTTCGGCAATTCCCGGAAGAAGTCGGTGGCTTGTTCGGGCAACATCGTCACAGGGCACGCAGACGCACTCTTCAATTCGACGATACAGCAGAATAATGGACGGTCGCCCGTCCAGACTCAAAAGCTCTGCCTGAAATAACAAACAGGCTTGTCTCTCTCTGTCTATCAAGTTTAAGCAGCGTTTCAGCCACGACAATTGCTAAAGCAGCAGTAGAAATTGCATCAGAAATAGAAGAGCTTTGTTGGATGTTTACTGTTAACATGTACAAAGGAAAAGTGTCACAGAACAAGAGAGGGAGTGGAAAGAATATAAAAGGAAGAGAAAGAGCGAAGAGCCGCCCCCTCCCCCTCCCCCCGACGTCATGCCTTGCCTGCGAACATGGCGCACCCTAGATATAAACCTACCAATTCTTTATCAAGGCAAGGCAAGGCAAGGCAGGCAGGCAGGCAAAGGCAAGGCAGTCATAATCTTGGGGGGTGGGGGCATGCAGAATTTAAAAGGACACAACAAAGTGCACAAATGGGAGATAATAATAAGAAGTGAAACATAAAACCGTGAAGAGATTTATGGAACGCAAAAGCATTATGTGGCATGCAGGAATGGAAGAAATAAGGGAGGGTATTTAGAGAGAGAGAAGGGAGCCTGGGGGCGCGGTAGGACAAGCATAATATTCTGTATAATAGGTTGGTGATTAATTATCGGTGGCAAGCACGCGTCGCGCTACGTGACGGGCAGACCCACAGAACAGAAGGAGAACGAGATTCTCACCTGGTGCAGGCTGGTGTTGTCGATGCCGCAGCAACAGGTAGAATAATGGCGGCGGAACATGGTCAGGCGAGAGGCGTTGACAGAGACGACGGGAGAGATGACAGACGAAACGGTCTCTCGACACTCGTTGGTGTGGATCGGGTAGGTGACGTACCCAGGCACGGTGAAGTGGATGGACTTGTGCGCCTTCACGCACTCGCCCGACGCTCTTGACGAGTGGCTGAAGACGGTCAGGCACAACAGGATACACGGGCTCGGCAACCGGAACAACCGCATGGCGCTAGAGTCGCGTGGGAAGCAGAGCAGATAATGTCGGCTGCACACGGTTCGACTTGGTTGACTGTAAAAAGTCGTAAGCGACTCTAGTAATTAAGTCATTTGCAACAAAAGACGACTTCATTTCAACACTTTCAGAAAAAAAGTATTATGAGGAATGTAGATAACAGAAGAAACTAAGCTATCAAATGAGAAGACAAAAGGGGACGTTTCGGGACATAACCTCCTTCATCAGGACACAAAATACACACAGATAAGCAAGTAAAAAAAATTACAAAATTCTTTAGATGAAATTTTACATCAACGCGTGCAATTTTTTTTCGCAATATGAGGAAGTTTAAACAGCAGTGAAAGCCTTTGAAATTCTTATACAGTGTAGATATAAAGCTGACGTTTCCCCGCATTTAAGGAGAGTGTGAAGGTTTTTTTTTTGTGGGGCGGTCCAGCAATTGCATTATTCCTATTAATATGTCTATAAACAGATCTCTGTTAAAGCATGCGATCAAGATCGTCATAAAAATACTTCCAAAGATTATCAGTGCACCTTAGACTATAAATTTTGCCGTTGTCTAGAGCTCACCAGTGTTAGAAGCTCTTCCCTCTGGTGGCGAAGATTGAAAAATAAGCAAGTCGACACAGCTTTCTTCCGACTTTAGCTGGCTCTCACCATTCCTATGGCTGTAGGCTGCCTAAAGAACTGCACCAAACTTTGTCCGTAGACCTTCTTATACTCTTGTCCAAGGAAACGTATGTGCGCGTGCGCGTATATAGGCGTGCGTGCGCGCTCGTGGGCGTATCTTATCTAAGTGTACGCCTGTGTGGTCTGCTTGGATTGTCTCAAGTAATCTTTCAAGACAACAGCCAGGCCATCTGCGAGAGTGCAGTGTTCAGTTAGCACCCAGTCGCTGCAAGGGCGCCTCCTGCTTATCATCATATTGAAAGTGATCCCCTAGGAATTCAAGAACCGACGATTCCAGAGAACTACAAATAACGGCCCCCAGTATGGTGCTGGAAACTACGCGTCCTTGGAACTCGAGTGACCAGGGCCCAGTGGCCAGCTGGGGTTCGGAAGGCAGACGGTGTAATGACTGAGTGAAAGGGGAGACTAGTAGCATGTGGGTCAGTCTGATCAACTCTTCAGTAAAAGACACACCGCCTTGTTTCAGCTCCTGCCCTGTGAAAACGTGATTTTTTTTTGTTTAGGGTGGGGGAGGAAGTTTTGGCAAAAACACCTCTAAAATTGAGAAAATGATGACTAGGGGGTGGGGGGTAGTCATTCCACAGCACGTTTTGGTGTTACTGGTATGAACTATCACATCCATAACCTGTCGAAAACAATAGACAGTCGAAGTGGCTTTAAAGTCAAGTGCTTCTTTTTTCTTGGGGAGGTGGGGGTGGGGGTGGGGGTGGTGGTGGTGTGCGGTACAGTACTAAACGTCAACTTTTGAAAAGAGTTGTAAATATATGTCCAGTTTCTCCTGTGGAATAATACACATATATGTTAAGAATAAAAAAGACAAACACGTAAAAAAAATTCGTACTTTATTACAACAGTGAACAATGTCACAATTATTCATTAGTTAAAAAGAAACATGGAACTATGCAAAGAAACTTAAAGCAGAAAAGGTCATCAGAACATACAACGGCAAATACCTGTTTGTGTTGCCAGCTCTCCCTTTCACCACCCCTTTACATTTTATGCTATCTTGCATACAATGGCAATAGTTATCTTGATGCACAAAGTTAACACTAGAAACATTTGTTCTACATCTCCACAATGATTTTCTAGGCCACTTTGTCTGTGACATGCCTGCCTGCTGTCTGACTTTTGGTATTATATGTATTAACCTATGTGAGCGCATGTATTGATGCGTCCGAGAGTGTCAGCCTGCATATGGGAAAGAAATGAGACAAGTATTCAGCATACGGGGAGAATATACTATACATGTATGTACGCAGTACAACCATCTGTTTTTTTTTCCTGTAACTGTTACAGTCGTAAGCCCGAACAACTGACCAATCTGTACAAGTTTTGATATGCATGACAAAAATGATAACTGCCATTTTAACAAACAAAATTTTCGAAAATAAAAATTATTTGCACCCAAATATAAAACCACACATGTTTCAGGCATTACAGTTTTGTCTGTGTGTGAAAAAAGTCATGAACATTATACCCGAGGGCAAAATGCACAATGTATTTGTGAAAATAAAATTTACTATGTACATCGTATCCTGAACAAGGCACGAGTATTTTCTCGTAAAACAGACAACCCAATAAACAATCTACTAAATTTTGTTTATTGAATGCATAATACCATTGCAGAGTAATTATAAAACTGGCCCAAATAAAAAATAGACAGCTGTGGATTTCATAAAATTGTCTTTTCGATTATGGCAAATGGGTGAATGGACCTTCCTCACTGCACAATATAACTCTGTGCTATTTTTCGTGTTTCAGCTGAGGCCACATCTCTGACGTGAAAACGTACTTAGGTAGCAGAAGTGTGCTTAGAGCTAAGGCTACCACATAATGCTTTACTGATAGGGAGTCGAGATTGGCAGACACGGGATTTTATACTGTTTTCTTCAGCACGAGAAAGAAGAAAAGTAATCACATATGACTACAATAAATTAATTTCATTAGTAATTCATCAGAATGTAGCCAAATAAAATGAATTCACTACAAGAAAGATATAAATAAAAAGCGTGAAAATATGTCAAGCACGTCAGTCTCCATCGTTGTAAAATACTGGTTAGGGGATCAAAAGGGATCGCGAAAAGGACAGAAACTTATTCGTGTCTGAAGCAGGGCAGTGCCAAACGGTCTCTGTGATTTACTTTCCAGGTCCATAAAGACTATGCATGTCTGAGCATGCACAGCAAAAAGAAGTTTCAGGAAATATTTAATGGAAGTCTGATAATGCCCCCGGAATCCTGGCTACTCCTGGAAAGAAAATCTCATTTAAAAAAGGCAAGCGGAGGAATCAGAAATCGTTAAAATGTTTGGGAAGTAATTCAGTCTAGAACTATTTTCACATAATCTGCAGTTCAGATGGAATGTGGTTAACTGTTATGAGTACTGACATGTTAATGACAAGCCGCGGTGCTTCTTGGATTCACGGTGAAAACAACACCAAGTTTCATACTGTACCAAAGACGCATGCACCAAAACCCCACGTACAGACACATGCGGATACAGACACACGAATGTCCACGCACGAGTGCGGACTGCGTTTTAGCGACCATTTCATGTTAGGTGTGCAAACGGTCAGTCGGTCGAGTGTATACAGGAACTGGAAATGTCATGAGTATGAGGTACGTAGGCGACTGACTCTAGCCTTGGTTTCTAGTAACAGTCAGAAAGGAGGCAGTAAATGAACACCTCTTTTAATCAGACGAATGTGCGCCCTACTTCGCCGAATGTGGCCATACACTAGGACTTTGTCACTGGGACTGTGAAAGTTCATCGGTTAATGCCAAAGCGGTAAAAATAACCGAACCATAATAACTGCACAATAAAGCACAAGAGAAAGTGTTAAGACGATAATAAGGACGTTGATGATGAGGAAGAGCCAGACGACAATAGAAAGACGCAGATGATGATGGACATGATAATAAGCATGATGACGACATTTTCCTAAAACATAATAGTTCCCGACTTTGGGAAAACACCTCGAAAATTCGCTAATAGAATATTTAACAGTTGGCCCAAATGCCCTGAAAAACAGTAAACTTCACCGCTATGGAAAAACTGTAAATGACGGCCTTACTCGTTTAGTACGGGTGTATTAAGTCCTGATAAAAACTTAGCAAGTGTCTGAATTACAGAATCAAGCTCACAGGTACGACAGGATTCTTTAAAATGGTTTTATCCCAACAGGTAGCTCAAATCTGAAGTGCTTGTCCTTGGATGAATGAATCTATAGTAAGGCTCAAATCGCCAAATGTCCTTGCCCCACCACTTACATGTACGCATATAAATCAGGAATTTGTTGCCGTTGGATGAATGTCTGGTGAGATCCCAAATTGTGAACGAACTGTAGATACTCAAGTACCCAAAAGTTTACACTAATTTTTTTTCTCAAGGAATCCGTCCCAAATTGGTTTCTGAACAATTAATACCAGAACTTTTTAAAGAACTTTTCACCACCGTCAAGTCTAGTATAGCACCACCACGAACAGCTGACAGCTTCTCTTCAACAGTCTTCGTTTTGTAGCATATTTTGCGTTACGTCGTAGGTGGGGTTTTCGATTCCGGAGTCAAAGGTCACGCTGTCACCACCACGAGGGAAGATGACCTTGGGGTAGGTGCCGGAGCTCTCTTCGGCCAGCTTGGCGTGAGGAATGGTGTAGCCGTGACGCCTGGGTGGACAGGTCAAGGGAAGAATATTTATATTTCATGGTTTCTCGCATTTGCCTAAACAGTTTTCCACTATCGTGTACACGCACGCGTCTATGCACACAGTCACACGTGCTCACACACCCACGAACGAACATAAACGCGGGCGCATGCGCATGCGCATAAGAATATCACGAAGCTTACAGGAAAAAGGTGAACTTTTTCGGTGGTACTGATACTTTGCTTGCTTTGGACTAGCAATGTTCGGTATAAGGAAAATAGCGCTAATTTCTATGTCGCTTAAACACAAGTTATATTTTTCGCGGTTAATGTTCAGAAACTGTCAAAGGACTGCAATCATCTAAAATAGTCAAGGTGACCAGTTCCTATTACTGGTTAGAGGCTATCTTGTGATTTAAACGGGGAGTGTTCACAATGTCGTTCGTTATAAGACAATCTTCCCGAAAGACAATAAGAACTATAAACACTAACAATGCCACCCCACTAATCTTTTGACGTCACGTTTGAAGTTGGTATGAAATGAAAGGCTAGTCAAAAAAAAAAAAAGGAGAGAATTGTGGCGTTAACAAATGCTCCTTCAGATGCATGCCTCTCTAGTAACAAGCATAGTGCCCAAGATGTGGCCAGTATCCATGGGCATCCCAGCTGACACAGACTATTCTATTTCCACTCCCACCGTACCAGCACAGGCCATTTTACCCACACCCTCCTTCCGGCCCCCGACCCAACCGGGTTTGGATTTCCTCCAGTTAAATTCAGCGTTAGTATCTGTCGTTCGAATCCCTAAATCCACTGTGCAGACACACAAAAGAACCCAGAAATCCCTGTTGCACGCTACATTTTTTCGTCTGGACAGTTAAGTCTCAGGCTGGCATTACACCGGCTCCAACGCTAAACGCCGATGAAAGGAGTTAAAAATTAACCAGTCTAAAAGAGCATTTAGTTCCTCCCTATTCTAATTCAACTCTAGAGGCAATTCTTCAAGCAATAGTCACCATATTTATTTGCCAAACACAATTCAAAGACATTGCTGCTATGTGCCAAAGTGTTTTTACAATGTAATATTTTCTACAAATGAAAAAGTTTCGGAAATATTTTCCGTTAAAATCTCCGAAACTGAATTTCCACTATCTTTGGTACGCGAACGGAAGGGAAGATTAACGGGTGGAATTGGGTGGGGGCTGTCTATATCGAAAGTGTTGACTTACAGGAAGAAAGGAAATATCCTATCATGCATACCGTACCCACTGAAAAGTCTCCTCCACTTCCTCTACTGAAGCGTGTACTTACCGCCTGTAAAATATCAGGGCTGTCACAACCGAGGCAATCAAAAGGACGCCCATTACCACGCCTACAGCTGTTATGGTACCCGTGCTGGATGCTGCCAGAAAAAGAAGCCATTAGTGATTCCACTCCTTCCAAAATATTCTGTCTAGGTCCACACTTTACCTTACCCCCACCCACCACCACCACTTTGAACTGATTTCCTTAGTCACATTGCCAACCGTCCACCAGAGTGCCAGGAGGTGGGTTTCCAGTTTATGCCAAGATGTACATGTGAAAATAAAAGTCGCAACACCTCTTTGGGTGTTGTGAGCACAGCAATTCTTTTCGAAGTTGTAATAAAAACTCAAGCCTGATTAAAATTCACTGCGGAGTGAGAAGGGTCTGTGGCTAATACTAGAAATAAGTAGGCCTACGTAGATATATGAACACATATTTCAAAAATTACCATCCAGCATCACCATGAGGCTGGGTTTAAGTGGCAAGAAAGAGAAAAGGAAAGAAAGAAAAAACAAAGGAAGAAGAAAGAAGACGAAAGCAGAAGAAAGAAGACGAAAGAAAGAGAAAAATAAACAAAAGAAAGAATGAACGAATAACCGAAAGAAGGGAAGACAGAAAGAACGAAAGAAAGAATGACAGAAGGAAAAAAGAAAGAAAGGTGCTAACGCGGAAGCTGACTTTTCCCAACACCAGGCGGTTCCTGGGAGTCAGTGGTGCCGACGTTGGTGCCGGGGGAAGGCCCAGAGGCGCAAGTGGTGGGGCTTGTCCCGATGGGCTGTATGGTCTCCTTGCTAGGCGCAGTTCGCTGTGACTCCTGCCCGTCGGTCCGCGAGGAAGGGGTCGGGGTGCTGGAGTTGGGGATGGGGCTTGTAACGAGCGCAAACGTTGTGGTTGAGGCTGTCGCTGTGGTCGACAGGTTGATCATGGTGGAGGGCTCTTCGCTGGAAGCAGGCGCGGTCTGGCCGGAGGGTCGCAGAGAGCTGGACTCGGTTGTCAAGGGGGGCAGTGTTGGCACGGGGCTTGGGCCCACGGTGCTCTGGACAGCAGGAACTGCACAAAGCGAGCGGATAAAGTCCCGTGTGTCACTAATTGTATCTATACTGATTAATATATATATATGCACACACTCACGCACGCGCATATACACAAATACAGCAGTATAGTATATTCACATACAGGAAGAGAAATGTGCGTTTATGCAGCAAGACAACCAGCTTTCAATGGAATAACATGCTTTTGTGCCTGTGCGTCTGTGGATGGGGGTGGGGGGTAGATACACAAAAATGTGTGGAGAGGCGGATGGGCGAGTTGAGGTGACGGGTGTGTGTGTGCGCGCGCACCTGCTTGCCCATGTGCATGATGTGTTTGTGTGTAACTTTAAATCCATCTTGTATTTCTGTGTTAGGGGTGCAACAGCGCATGTTCGAAAGTGCTTGGTAAAAAAAAAACCAAAGCGAAATCACAGACAAAAGAAACCCTCTACAATTAACTCCGTCAACGATTTTAAAATTAGTCTCATTTTAATTGCTTCCACCAACGACTTAGCATGCATGTAAGCACTGGAAAATAAACCAAAAAACTTTATTCTGAAGACGTTCAGGACATTATATTATGAGCAAAAGCGGAAACAAGATGTTCAGAGCGATGCAGACAGAAAACGAAAGAGGAACAGGACGGAGAGGGAGGGGTGGGAGATTTGGATAGAGCGTCTGGCTAACAGAAACGACTTACTTTGCTTGCATCCTTCTGCCGGCGTCTCTACGTAGTTATCAGAACACATACATCGCCGCTCGTTGTGAGGGAGAGGTATACAGAGGTGTTGGCAGGGGTTGTTAATACACACGCTGACAGCTGTGGATGAGACAGATGATCGCGTAGAGAAGAACGAACATATTGGCGATGTGAAATTACTTGCTCTGGCTTGAACTCACAACGTATCTATTGTAAGAGGAACTACGAAGTGAAATACACGTCGAAAATTGCGTTTGTACGTATAGTTTCCATCAGCACAAGGTTAGCGGGTGCACTTACAAGGTGACACTCATTTTGACTTTGCACCAGAAGAGAGAGAGAGAGAAAGAAAGAAAAGAAAAACAAAAGAAAGAAATGAAGGAAGAAAGGAAGAAAAGAAGGAAGGAAGATATGTGGTGCCGTTGGTGAGTACGATAATGAAACTGCAGAGTGTACTATACCTCTAAGAACTTCAGAGGAGTTAAAGCCACTGATTCCATAGAGCTTTGTAAAATTCGCCGTGCCATAGGGCATGATTTCACCCCCCGACTTGTGCATCCTTGCAAGAGAGCTGAATAAAAATAAATTATTAAACAAACAAGAAAACAAACCCAAAGCATTGTGTCCTTGTTGTATATGACTTACTAAACTAGAAGACGGGTCGGTTCCACTTTCAGTGTAACTCAGTTCTTTGGTCTACCCTTTGAATGCGCTCTCAGCAAAAATTGCACATACTTCTATTTTGTTTGTATTAATATTCAGCACTTCCTTGCCTCGCAGGTATCTCTTTATTTCATTCGTTTGGTTCTTCGTTCATTCGTTCGATTTGGCGATCGATTGCGCTTTTGGTGGGTGGTTTAGGTGGGTCGGTTGGTGGGTTGGTTGGTGGGTTAGTGTGTGGGTTGGTGGCTTGGTTGGTTTGCAAACACACACACACACACACACGCACGCACACACACACACACAAGGAACTCTCACTTCCGGCGCCAGTCTGTGACGTAGAGGAAGTCCCCCATGACGAAGAGGCCAAAGTAGTGGGCTGCCGGCTCAATGACCATGGTCCGGTTGGTCTTGGAGTCCAGGTTGTACATGCTGATGGAGTTGGCCTGCGCATCAGCCCAGTACAGCACGCGCGCTGCAGACACACCACGCCACGCGACCTGTGTCACCTCTTTCAAATGGCACTGGCATGTCAAGATGTATTGTTTCGGTTTCGCGAGTTTTCTAACCACCGTAAAAAAAAACAGATTTCGGCAGAATAAAGCTAAAAACTGGACGGATATCAGATGGTCTCTGTGTAACACAAGATTCACCTGATTTAAACCTTCGGATTTTCTCCACAGCCTATTGTCGAGGTCCCTGGAAACAAGTCTCTGCACGGCATTTGATCCAGCTTCGCCAGAATTATCTCCCCTCTCCCACCACTAATTTAAGCATGTAGAACAGTTAGACATTTTTTCAATAAACTTTCAGCCGTGAATCGCATGAGATCCGTATAAGACAAAGTAAGTATGCGAATGCATTAATCCGCAAAGTCATGTCCATACATTTATTTTTAGAAACTGGCTTAATCACTTAAACATTTCTGTTCACACATATAGGTAGAAAAGCAAAGGGCTGGATTGCGTGAATGTGAAGATCCAAACAAACAAAAAGAAAACACTGCATTTTAGAGCACACGACGAAATATTGATAAGTTCAATCCGATGGTGATCAAAATACCGAACGGCAAAATTTTATTAAAAATAAAATGGAGATGGGCTGATGCTATGAATAGGGTGGTGATGAAAAATGAAGAAAGAAGAAAGAGACAAGGAAAGTAAAAAGCATTGAAACATTCGCATTCTTCGAAAGTTCTCACTATAGATAATTGCCTCTAGCTGCATTACCTCTGACATCAAGAGCAAGTCCGTTTGGCCAGGAGAAACTCATCAGGGTGAGAACGATGGTTATTCCTGTCCCGTCCATGCTGGCAGAGGAAATCCTGGGCTCTTTTCCCCAGTCCGACCAGTATATCTTGCTGAGTAATACGGAAATCGCGCACATCATCATCATCATCATCATCATCATCATCATCCTCATCATCCTCATCCATCCATCCATCCATCCATCCATCCATCCATCCATCCATCCATCATCATCCATCATCAATCAGTCCGTCAGCCAATCATCAATCAATCAATCAATTATCATCCAGTTGTCTAGCTCTGAACGTTCTAAAGGAGACAAATATACGCTTACTGCGCATGTGTATTGTACCTTTGTTACCTCCTGCCTACCGTTCTAAGCACCCACGGCAAAATGCCCCCCTTCCCTCCCCCCCCCCCACACACACAGCTGGCTTACCCCTCTGTTGGTGACACGACAATGTCGCGCGGCTCGTCAAGGCTATCGTGGATGAGCGTCCTATACTTCGAGGTGTCTCGGGTGGACACGACGCCAATGACGTCATTTCCGGTGTCCGTGTAGAAAAGCAGTTCATTGATGTAGTCCACGGCTATCCCGTCAGAAACGGACTCTAGAGGCAGACAGAAACACGTTCACAATTGGACTCTACAGGTGTACAGAAACACGTTTAGAAATGGTCCCTAGAGGCAGGCAGAAACAAGTTTAGAGATGGACTCTACTGTCTTAGCGCACTACCCAACGGTACTTACGAAGTAGTGCACTTAAGTAGTACCAGCTTGGTAGTCGTCGGTACTTTACTACAGCACAGTCACAGTTCCGCACTGTGTTGTTTTGGTAAGGTAAACAGTGCCTAAACTCTAACCTCACCCCTACCCTATAACCTACGCGTTTACCCTTCGGCTATGCAGTACAAAGGCAAAAATGGTCATTGTACCTATAAGAGGTATTTCACTCAGCTATTAACAAGAAGTGTTTCCCTCAGTGTGGCTATATAGGAAGAGGTATTTTCTGACTGTAGCTATAAGAGAAGGTATTTCTTAAGGTCTCCTATTGGTTGTGATTCTATAGGCTCCTAATCTACATAGGAAAAATAATTCAGCTTCTGGCTAGCTAGTGGTCTGGCGAAAGCGAACTTACTCTCAGACAGCCGAAGAACCACTTCCGTCTTGCGTGACTTTAGCTCTGTCCGCGCCAGGACGTGCGCTGTGTTGTCGGACCAGTACACGTGTGACGTCAGTGGACTGTGGTCCAGCGCAATGGGCTCGTGCTGGCTGGACAGACCCAGGGCGCTAATGGCGCCGTTGAAGGTGTTGATCTGGAATACCTGCTTCTGCGCGTCGTTCACAAGCAGGAAGTTATCCTCCACAAGCTCTGCCCAGTGAAACCAGTCATCAAAGGTCAAGTTACACGGCTGCTTCAAAATCCGTTTATCGTTTGTTTCGTTGTTTTTTGTTTTTTTTTGTACCGCGACTACAGAGTATATATACACGACGCCATACTGGCTGCACCGTGGAATCGAGTACCCCACTGTCTTTAAACAGACGATTCTTGCAAGGATTCCAAATGCTACTTTGGAATAAAATGGTCACACACTTTAACGAATTAATATCAGTTTTTTATGGTCGATGGAAATGGTCCCTAGAATGCTCCATCGACCGTGCATGACCAGCGTCCTTGTCAGCTGAGTGATTTTTGTTTGTTGTTGTTTGTTTGTGCCGTCCTCAAGAAGGGGCCATGCCCCAAAAAGTCGACTTCCTGTCAAAGTTTTGCTTGGTTCTGTTTGTTGTACCTGGAATAGCTATCACATAATGAACAGGTAGAACTAGACTGCGTCTTTAGACTACCTCAAGTCAGTCTTACAATAACACACCCTGCCCGCAGCCATAACTGCTTACCTTCCCAAAGTACATCTGAAGAGAGTGGAAAGGTATATCTAGAAGTTGCTGTACTTTACTAAAACCCCATTAGTACCCTACCCAAACTCTCAGCTGCAATAACCTACCCGAACCAGGTGAACAGTGTACACTACCCCAACCAGTTGCACTCTACCTGAGTAGTCGCATCCTACCTGAGGTGCAGCTTAAGCCGTCCTTCGCTAGCGTGAATCCTAAGCCGCACACGCAGGTGAAAGAGGTGTTACCTCGCGGCAGACAGAGCTGTTGGCACTTGGTCTCTTCTGCTGTGCATTTCGCTGTTTGAGAGACAAACTAAATGACGTCACTAGCCGAAAAAGGTAACCTACAACTTCGATCGATTTGTCCATCAGTCTGTCTGCATACCTGATCACAGGATTGTTTGGTTACTTCTCTTCTTGTCTGGCATGAGGGTCGGTCTCTCCGTCAGTCCATCTGGATGGCTAGCTTTATGCCTGTCGCTCGTCGCTGTTCGTGTCGTTTAAACTCTGAGAATCTTGTCAGTCTCTGGTTTTGCTTTCCCCTTAACCAAGAACGAAACAGATGCCCCCGATCTTAAAATTCCACCAGAAGGGTACAGCCGTCTCCAAGCTGTGATGTCATCAGCCCAGGCTAAGTATGGCCCAATAATACTCATTTCTAACCAGTTCAAAAGAGTTCTCTATTTCTTTCGTCCTCGCTTGGCAGTTGCGGGTGGGGTGTCATTCTAGAATACTCACATAAACATTGCAAAAGAAAATGTATGCATGGATCACGAAGTCTAAACTTCGCCGAACCGAGCCGCTTAGTTTAACACTACCTTTAAAACAAACTGCGGACATTCGACAGCCTGTGACTCAGTCCCAGTTTGTAGCATCCACTTGACAAAAGTGCTTAACGAACTTTTGTCGAGGGAGCGCTGACGATAAAGGAGGTGAGAGTTTAAGGAAAATATTAACAGGCGTCACAGACCACTTGACACAAGTCGTACACTTGCGGGACTAATGAATTACTCGAACTACTTTTGACTTGTTCTAAAGACGACGAAGAGGGAACAAAAATCATTTACGTAGTGGTAGGAGAAGAAAATGGTGAACAGCAGCAATTTATATTGTATCAACAATCGTCTTCGTAGTAGTAACAGCAGTCTGATGTTCAACACACCTATTCCTTAAATTTTTTGCGTCACGCACGGTACACTCACAGCAAAAACCGCCGTTAAAGAGACTAAAGAGGCAACTGGAAATCAGATCATCGTGTTCACGCAAGAATTCGAGATCAAGAAAATTAACAGAAGGGAGCGAAGTGTGAGAAGAAAGCTGGAAGGGTAGAGACATGGTGAGAGGGGAAAGGTCAGGTGCAGAAAATGATAAATGTTTGATGGGGAGTCAGTAAACGTAGGTAACTAATTTGTTAATCTCTTTTTTTAGCAACGGCGAGAAAGAGGAAAGGGGAAGGTGGATAATAGATAGTTGCATGCTACAGCTTCAGGCTGAAGACAGCTCACGTACATGGGAGGTTAGGCTGCGCCAGCTGGTCAAAGGTGATGATGTCACTAGCGTCGCCATAGCTCGGGTGGATGATGCCGCGTACTTTCCGCTGTTTGTCCAAGCGCGCCACGTGGATACCGTTCATGTCGCCCTTGTCTGTCCACAACAAAAGGTCCTGAAAACACAAAGGCGTCCGATTACCGTTTGTCTGTCCTCAACAGTAGGCCTGCATGACACAAGGCCAGCCGACACCAAAGACAGCACTCACCGCTGTTTACCCCTGGTGGTTATTTAGAGGGACAGGGCTTCCACCTGGCGGTGATTTAACACTGAGGGGGATGGGGTCCTATTACTAAACTATGCCTGAAAGAACAACCAGACTGATGGCTACAGTAAGATGGTCAGTGCGTACAGGCAGTTTAATGTGCGGGGAAGTGGCCGAATGGAGTTTGCACAATGTTTAACTCCAGGATTCGAACCAGCAACCTTCCATCTACTAGTCCCAACTGAGCTATCCAGGTCCCCCGTCTCGCACATCTGCAGATGTAGATTTTTGAGAGCATTGCTTCCTTCAACAATTGTCAACAAAATATGTGTCGAACGGTAACGCCGTCTCACCAGGATATAGAGCATTGTGGTTAGGTTATTATCGGCCAAGTTAAGGTACGAACGAAAACATTTTGCTGAGTGTTATTTATCATTGTCGTTGTAGCATCCTGATGGGAAGATGTTAAACTGCACAACACCGCCCTGCTTTTGGCTTCTGTAAGCCAGATATCGTTTATCAGTTTAAGATTTCGCTTTTTGTTTCGGCTGAAGTCACAATGCTGCACATTTAATGATACAAAGGCGTAAGGTCAACGACTTTAGGGGGACTTTAGAATACTTGAAATGCACAGAAAGTGCAATATGGTTAAGAGGTTTTTTATAAAAAGCTTTAAGCAGAGTCTCGTGAATCGACTTTTCTGCAGAAGTGGTGGTGGCGGGGGGGGGGGGGGGGG
>SMGT01000964.1:103661-138079 GCA_004794575.1 Lanistes nyassanus | reverse complement strand
GGGGGGCTCTTGGAATAGAAGCTGGAATAAAATAAGGAAATAAAGTTGAATTTTTTTTTAGTTACGAAGGCTTCTATCAAGCTGTTGGCGTCATTAGTTCTACTGTTGCTAACATAATATCATTTATGCGACTACAAAATCTATTTTTAAAAAGAAATAAAAAGAAAAATCTGAAACTGGAATGGAGACGGTGCAAGAGATATTGTGAAGCCTCGCACTTGGCCTCCAGATGCGCAATCCGTCACGTGATAAGCGCGTGCAAAACAACAAAAACAACAAAACTCTTACAGTTTTCCTTTTCGTTCGATTACAAGAGGTGCTGTAAACTGTAAGAGACAAAGGCATGAATAATAGCGATATCTGTAAGAGGAGATATCTCCAAGAGGAGAATAAGTGATTGGATTTAACAAAGGGTAAAGAAGGTGGTTACAGACCTTAAAAATACTGATTCCGTAAAATCCAACATTCTTCATGGCGAAGAAGACAGATGCTGTCCTCGTGTTTAGGTCATACTGTCGCACATGATTTAGCACGGAGTCTGCCCAGTACAGTCTAAAGAAGACATCATAGATGTTTCAAAACTGTTTGTTAGCAACTAATATTGCATCGGAGAACATGCACTGACAGGTAATAAAGCAACCAACAAATGAAGCTATCAGTGGATTAAAAAAAAAGTTTTCTGTTTTTTCGCTTACAACACAATTACTAGGACAAACTGAACCACGTACTTGTAATCTATCGTATCCATGCGTGTCTCCCTCTCTTCTCGACACTCTTTCTCGCTCGCTCTCTCACTCTTCACCCCTCCTCCAACCTCCCAACCTCTCCCACTTTCGCATATCACACCCAGGCGCACGCACACATTCGCGTCGAAATTTTCATACGAAAGATGTAACTTACACATCGGTTCTGTGGTCAATAAAGAGATGATTGGGTTGTCCTAAGTTATCTTTCATAATCGTTTCTCTTTCCGTGCCGTCCATGTTGGCACTCTCTATTTTCGGAGGCAAAGACGAGGTTTCGTCTCCAATATCGCTCCAGTAAATTTTCCTGACAGTAGAAGACGAACAAGTTCAGGGGAGAGCAACCAATCAGATGTTTGATAACCCTAAACTAACCACAGCTTCACATCAGACAACTTCCGGTTCAGTGCACGATGCAAACTATGTGGAGAAAGACGAACGACATTTCTGCAATAAGAAAAGGAAAAAATGTCACCCAGGCTCACGAACCTTGGCGTCCACGACGCCAAAGGCTCGATGCGAATTATCTGCGGACAGGTCGGCAGCATGTGAAGAAACTGTGTACAGACTCTTAAAATCTAAATATCCACCTCATACAACACAACCACCACCACCACGACCACCACTACCCCCCTCCCCCCAAAAAACCCATCGATTTATGAAAAGCATAGGGTTTGGGGAGTGATCAGTTCTCACCCTCTGGATGGGTGGACAGCGATACCCAGGGGGCTTCCCATGTTGCCGTCAAGCAGCACGCGCTGATAAGCGCCATCTTTGCGCGACACCTTGATCAGATCGTTGGTACTGTCCGTCCAGAACAGATTGCCTCCCACCCAGTCTAAAGCCAGCCCTGGAGAAAAACACAGGTTATGACATGGAAGAAATAGGAGTCATGCCTAAGACTTAAATATTGGCAATCTAGTAGCTGCCCTGCCAGACGCCTGGCACTACAGGGAACAGTTGGACTGGTTGGCCAGGTGTCAGTATAATGTGACTGGGTGGGACCGAAGCCTATTGCAACAGCAGTCCCACTGTGGTAGAACGTAAACTTTATCTAATGAACACCGTCCCGATATGCACCTCTTTCGCGGCGGGACTTTCGGTAACAAAAGTGCGTTCAACCTATGTAGTTTAGGTGCTTAACGCAAAGGTGAATATTCATGCAACCCAATGCACAAATTAAAAGCACTGGTATATACTGAACTGAGCCATTAGCGACTACACTACGAAGGGCAAGAGGTGGGTTACAGGAACGCTGAGATCCTACCACCTTTTTCGTGGGGTTTGCACGGCTAGACACGTGTGGATGAAAGCATCATAAGAAACTAATCCGGCCGCCTGGGGAAAAATAAAACGTAACGTGTATGTTGCTTTTTAAAACTGGATCAACGATTCTTTACACATATTTTCAGTGAAATTTCGGGCAGAAACTCACTGGAGCGAAATGCCCTATCTAAATAAGAAGAAGTCTTGAATGCACGCAGATGGATTTGTTCGTTATGGCTGCTTTTATCGAACGTAGTCGAGTCGTGTAAACTTCGCGGAATAAAAGGTAGATTTCGTGGACCATGTAGAACGTACGGACACATTTACGCGTGCAGGGGAGTAGGCCATAGTCCATGCAAGCCAGCCCAGGTACTCACCGTTGACAACACCAGTTCCGCCCGCCACAATCTTGGCTTTGGCGCCGGTCTCTAGTGGAATGGCCGAAATGGTGTTGGTGTAGTTGCTGGAGTAGTACAGCATGTTCTCTCCCGCGTCGAACGTCAGGGCCAGGTAGCCGTAGCGCTCCGCCAGGAAGCACTGCGACGTCAGGGTCACGTTGTCCAAGGACATGTCGGGCATGTTGGCCGGGTACTGGCATATGGCTTCCCCGATGGCGTAGAGGTGCGAGGGATGAACAAACTGTTTGGTGACTGCAACCACGTCATAGAATCAAACGTGTGTAGCAGGCAAGATTATATGGCCGCGATGAAGATCAACGGGCAGTGAATATATCTGTATCTGTTTCGCGAGACAGTGGCCAGTGTTTATCTTAAGACTAGGTTAAGGATGTTCTCGTTCTCAGTTTCTTACTGCAATGCACTTTTAATAAGCTGACCATCAACAAAACAAACAAAACAAACACAAAAGACACAGATTCAAGAAGCATGTTTGTTTCCGACTCAGCACTCCAGAAGGGAAGCAGGACTGGGTACATTTAAAAACGAAGTGCAGAAATGGCAACTCTGGATCTAAGAAATCGTTAGGAAACATTCGATGAAAAATCATTAAAACACTTTCAATGGAATAAAGCCCAGAACAAACGAACAACAAGGGGACTTTGGAATGGAGCATCAATTGATAAATGTTGCCTACACGTATGAAATGCGATTTCCTCGATGAAGAAGTAATGAAGACAAGTTTTAGCAGTTACACTAAATCCTTTTCAAGTCAACTGTTGGCAAAATATTATTAAAGCACTGCTGAAAACATGGTAAATAATTACGCGACAAGAATTAACAGATTTCAATGATATTAAATCAAAAGAATTTAGTTTCTGATCTAGTAAAGTCCGACACTGCAACTAGCTTTATTTGTCTGTGAAATGTTCCTATTCTTCGCTTATAGGCAACATCGGTCAGTACCTGGGGGGGGGGGGGAACCCCCAATCAATCAACAAAAAGTAAACAAACAAAACCCAAAAATTCACACTGAAAGAGCTACACTTACGGTTGCAATTTTTGTTGTCCGCCAGCAGGACGTAGCCTGCGCCGCAGATGCACTTAGGACCGGTTAGAGGGTCGTCCACGCACATGTGCGCGCATTTCTCGGCATCACATGCACCTTTGGACACAGAACAGCCCCTTGGTAGCACCCAGTGGTGTCGCACATAGCACACAACTACAGCGTGATCGGAAAGGTGTGGTTCCGATATAAATGTAGACAAAAAAATTACAAATATAAATGGTGCCGAAATATCAGACAATTTAGGAAAAGAAGAAATACATTTTAAGATTAACAATCAAATAAGCATTATAATAAAAGATAAATCGGCAACGGGCACGGTAATTGTCCAACACACATTGCTGTCAGACGTGTTGTAGGCGAAACAGTGCTATTTTGGTCTGGTTGTAGTGAACCATTATTTTAAGCTCTTCGCAATCCCCCTTGTGCAATGTTTTGGGGGGGGAGAGGGGGTACGTTTGCTGTGCTTGAAGCAGCTAAAAAGCGACATGCGTCGACTCTCATTCACAGAAATCCGCAACATTAAGGCCACTGCTCACAAAGCGTCGAAGGTCATGATCGGCAGATGAAAAGACAAAAGCGTCGGATACTTCTAGTTGTCAGAGATAGGATGCGTCCGAGCTGCTTTTATCGTGTCGCCTGACCATCTTGAACTTTGACGCTTCGTGTGCGATGGCCTTTAGACTCACTGCTGTTGCCCTCTTGCTGGCTCTCGTCATACATGATGATGCTGTTGGGCACGTTGCCCAGCGTGAAGCTCACGGGGGTCGAGTTCCCGGTCTGGCTGTAAATCTTCAACAGGCCGTTCGTCTGCTCGGTCACGAACACAAAATTCTGCAACACGCGTACAGGCAGACAACCTAACACGCGTGCAAATAATGGGACACAATATACAGACAATAGAACACACGTACAGACAGGAAAAGTAAAACGCTACTGGCAGACAATGCAACAAACAATGGAACACAATATACAGATAATCCAACACACGTACAGACAGGAAAAGTAACACGCTATAGGCAGACAATGCAACAAACAATGGAACACAATATACAGATAATCCAACACATGTACAGACAGGAAAAGTAACACGCTATAGTCAGACAATGCAACACAAGCACAAACAGTGGAACACAATATAAAGACAATGCAGCACGTACAGAAAGAAAAAGTTACACTACAGACAATTCCACACAGGCACAAACAATGGATCAAACGTACAGACAGTGGTACACACGTACAGACAAGGGAACACACGTAGAGACAATGCAATACACATACAGAATATGAAACACACGCACAGACAAACACAGCAACACGCCTAGAGACAAAAAATGTTAACACTACAGACAGACATGGCAAGTGATTGTACAGTACACGTCCGTCAGAAGCACTATAATGGTCAAAGCCTGCGACTTCATGCTTTAGTGACACGAACAGTTTCCGACACACGAAAAGTAAGTTTCTTCTAACAACACAATATCTAGTTCGATAGTACAGATACGAAAACAGCGCACAGCAACACGTTGAAAGGAATAGGAAAACGCATACAGAAACCTCTACACCAAAATTTGCTTTTCATAAAGTAGAAGGAATGTTGTTTATTGTTGTTGAGCCTCATCGAATAATTAGACCTGTCTCGTGACCGGACAGAGGAAAACGGAGTTATGAAGGGCTATGCAGGAAGACGAAAAGAAGGCGAGGGCACCACCATGCCCGCTGAAAACCGCCCCGACGTCCACCCACGGAAACAGGTTACACGCAGAGAAAGTATACGTGCGCCGGACGTGTATCCTCTGCATCGGGCACAGCTATGCTAAGGGCCCTCCCTACATACAGACAGCAGCCCTGCTAAGTAAGTTTTTTTCAGCTGAACACCACGGTGCACACCTTGAACACTGCAATGTCGTAGAAGTTGGTGCCAGATTCTTCCCTTATCACCTTGCGGTCCATGCCGTTGAGCAAGACGCTCTCTACCGTGTCCAGGCCGCTGTCCACCCAGAACAGGCGGTTCTGCAAAACGTCCAGCGCCAGACCTCGCGGGTTCATGAGTCCTGAGTCCACAAGTATCCGTCGGTTGTTACCAAGGAGATCGCAAACTTCGATTCGGGGCCTGATACCCCCGTCAGAGAAGAAGAGATACCTGGAATTTAAGACTGGTATTACTTCTCAGTAACATGGAATTCGAGAGAGAGAGAGAGAGAGAGAGAGAGAGAGAGAGAGAGAGAGAGAGAGAGAGAGAGAGAGAAACCTCGAATTTTTATTGACAGCATTTACAATTAATGATTTAGTGTCTGTGAAGAACAGTTCTTAAAACTGCATAAGAAACTATGCATTACTATAAATACTCCCGTCATGATCAGAGAAGACCCGTCTCCTGAAATTTCGGTAGTGAGAACTGTGGTCTAAATACTCCGGTAAAAAGTCAGGTTACTTCGATCAGGGCGCAAGCTACATTAGCTAGTAATCAGTCGCAACACAATTATTACTGGATTTCTGAGATTCACAACTTGTCACTATTTTGTAGGAACTTCTTACATTCTGCTTCTACCTTGCGGTGATCTCGCACTATGAGGGGGACAAGGATTGGGGAGGGTCTCTAATTCTGGTGTTCCAGCCTCGTGGTGGCTGGTTGATGGTTCCCTACTGGCTGGTATTTCTTCTGGCTTTGTGCTGCTGCCAGTGGATCGCCCCATCGGCAATACGTTGGTGTCCTTGTTGGCCGACCCTCCTGCTGTCCTGTTTCTATTTGCTTTTACCCTAGGTTTCACGTTTCACTTCAGGTGTTATTTTCTTTTTATATATTTTATACATTTTGATGTTAATTTAACTGTCCTACCCTGAACACATACCCCCCCCCCGCCACCCCATAGATTGCTTCTTATAGGTCAAGTATTTTACAAATCCTTCTAATCTTTATCGTTTCTATATGTTTAAAATCTGCATGAGTGGTCACTCAATACATGCATGGTGAGTTTCACTATGTTCTGCCCTATCTTTTTTTTTTTGGAAGGTTAGGGCCGGATTTAGACTTAGAGCAAATTTGTTGTTATGTATACGCTTTTAAGGTCTTCTCTGGCTATTGCAGCACTCTAGCAAATCAAATCTGTACAGGTGGTGCTTTTGTCGCTGACAGATGGAGAAATATGAGGCATGTGTAATGTTTTCACACTCTATCTTTACAATGCATGAAATACTTTACTGCTTTTCAAACTAACATAATCTCTGACTACAGAGAAGGTATGTGGTGAAAGTCTTCGGATAGAAGACAACTTACCCCTTTTGAGGATAGATGGCCAGCCCGTGAGGATTATCCAAGCCTTCTTGCACCAGAATGCGGTAGACCAGATCTTGACCCGTGGACCTGCGCACTGGCGCCATCATGATCCAGTTGTAAATGGCGTCAGTCCAGTACACGTTATTTGACACCCAGTCGATTGCCAGCCCCAGCACTTCAGACGACGTCCCCGTGAACACGTCCACCGTCTCTGTGGATCTGCAATGAGCGAGTTTCTTGTATCTCGATTTATTTCAATTTCCACGCGATTTTCACCCCCCCCCCCCATTTCTCTTTACTCCCTACTCCTCCCCTCGGTCGTTTGTGTTGGGGGTGGGGCAGGAGTGTACTGGTTTGGTCGCTTGCTGTTATCGTGTTGTTGCTCTTTTTGTTAAGATCGCGTGAATCAATGCCCACAAGCTGGAATTCACGAGGAGCTTCTAACCAGCAGCCAGGTCGAAAAGACGAGCATCTATTGAGTTAATTCGCCCTCAAGGTGGGTCTCAAGTGGACAAGGTCTTTCACTTCGACCAAGACCGGGCAACTTGACAACGCGCCCTCATTTCATACAAGTGCCAAAGACGGCCGGATATGGGGACACGGTGAACGATTTACCCATCTAAAAATACCCTTAATGACACTAAGGACAGACCTCTCGGGTCGACCCTCTTACCACTGGGTAGAGGCATCATATGAATACTAGTCGAGAAATTTCACTGCGCATTACAGGCAGTCGGCCACAGGACTAGGGCCATCAATGATACTTTGAACTTCCATGATTTTACACTGTATTTACTATTACAGTATGTCTAACGGTTAACCTTTCAGGTTAATGTGTAAGGGCAACGTTTCAACAGAATTTGTAAAATTTATTTGGTGTGGAGTTTTACGGCATACCAAAAAGTACAATCTACAGACAAACATACGAATCTTATATCCACGATCACGCGAGCGCACACCTAGACACATGCACGCATGCATATGCACGCGTCCGCCCGCCCACACACACACACACACACACTGTGAAAGAAAGAAAGAAGGAAGGAAAGAAAGAAAAAGACCCCAAAGACAATTACAAGAACAAAACAGTGACCAGAGACAGACAACAGAAGAGAAGGACAGAAGATATGACAGGGTCAGTCTACGAACCCATTTAGGTACAAGCTCTGAATCTTCTTGTTCATGGCCTCGCTCCACACAAGCATCTGTTTCCGGTAGTCGAAGCCGAGGGCCTTGAACTCCCATCCAATGTGCGGGGCGCTAATCTGCTTGACGCTCGGCGTGCGGCTCGAGATCCACACGGAAGGGTCACCCTCTATCCCCACCAGTCGCGACACCACGAGGCGCAGGGACGGCGTCTGAGCCCAGATCAAGTTCGACTCGTGTCGAACTGTCACAGACAGAAGCATTACTGTTCCACACAGCTTGACGGTGTACAGGAAGCGTTAGTCTTTCTCTTCCCCCACTCTGTCTCTCACACGCGTGCACGCACGCACGCAGTCACACATACACGCGTATACGCACGCAGCACGTACACGCACAACACTAGAAGGAAGAACGTTGGCACCCAGCAGAGCATTACGTAGCAGTAAAAATTATAATAATAATTGTGTAAAAATATAACAACAAGGATGGATGGAAATAATTAGAGAAGGTACAGACAGACAGACAGACAAACGGGCAGGTAGGCATACAGACAGATGAGGGATGACGAGAGATTGAAGAGTCAGAAGGCTATGGAGATGGAAGATGGATGGAATAGGAACTGATAAATGAAGATAAATGTAGATTTTTCAAGCACTTTATGTTAACTGTTGTTTGCTTACGTCCCGCTGCAAACTGACTGCATATCAGGAAAGTGGAGTAAAGCGGGGATGGGGTCCTATTACTAAGATATGCACTTAAAGAACCACCAGACTGTTAGCTGCAGTAAGATGGCCAGTGCGGAGAGGCATTTTCATGTGCGAGGAAGGGCCGAATGGGGTTTGCACAATGTGCAGGTATAACTCTAGGAAATAATCCTTTGCCACACCAGGATTCGAACCAGCAAACTTCCACCTGCTAGTCAGCAGCTCTACCAGCTGAGCTATTCAGTCACCACAGAATGCACTGTCTCCTGACTTTTCAATCCCTGTTTGTCAAACAGAGTGTATGCGCGCGTGCTTTGCATAGGAAAACTCCTGCTTGCTAGTGCCAGCTCGCTTGGTTGCTTGAATACTCTGAATGCTGGGCGGCTTGCATATCACTTCATCGGGTCATCCCTACGAGGCTTTTCAGGCCTTTCTTAACTGGACCAAATGTGCGTCTTAGCTTGCCGAACATGGTTATATATATATATAGCCATGTCCGGCCAACTGACATACACATTCACCGGCAATTAAAAATGGAAACAAAGCCCTACATATCTGTTTACAAGCCGCAATTAAAAGAGTGCTTGTGACATCCGACTTCGTGTAGCTGCAACACAGAGCTGAAGTCCATTCCGTACAGGCTGGGCTTCTGCGTGTCCTGTGAAACATCGCTGCCTCGTCATGTTCATCACAGTGCTCAAATGACTGTCCAAGCACTGCGATCTGCTGCGTTGGGTACTCACTTTATTCCGCGCTCAAATGGGAGATACATGATGCCTCTCTCACGCCCATCTCCAGCTTTTGAAGCAGCTGAGGCCTTTGACAAAATAACTGTCATCTGACGTCACTATACCTGAAGATGTCCAGACTGCCAGATAATCTTCAATCACACACGGTGCATAGGCGCTGATCTGCCGCTGCAGTGGTGTCTAAGCCCCCGGACAAGCACATGTGCGTAATATTACACCGCAGTTACTGTGTACTGTCAAGTTATACACTGTGTACATATAATAACGCGCTTTTAGCGAGTTGGAATTTCTGTAAAATGGAGCAAGGCCTTCAAGGGGTGAGATAAATACAAATGTTTCGTGTAAAGGTCTTTCTTAACCGAAAAAAAATGCACATTACCACCTTTAACGAATTGTGATACACATTCATTCGGATAAGAGAGACTTTACAAAAATAAGTGCTTTCCCATCGTAATGTGAACAGCTGCTGGAAAAGGTACCTACGCTAGCAATATTGATTTTTTTACAAGACACTTTGTTATCATCTTCCTTATTACAAAGTCTTATCGTTACACAAACTGGGTCATGATATTAGCGTTAGCTGCATTAAGTTTTATGTAGCGCGAAACAATCATGCGCAGGCAAAGAATGTTTTTCTCACCGTAACTCCCACGCCAACTGTCGTCAGAAGTGATCTCAGACGCATGCTTCATAAGCAAGAAAGTTTTAGATGTGATAAAGAGCAGTGTTGTTTTCTACAGCCCTTGTTTGTAGTGGTCTGGTCGCCAGGAAACACGACTATACGACAAGATGCCTTACGTCAAATCTGCCAGGGATCAGCCTCTCCAAGTTCTTGGGAGGACGGGGGATCACGGGATCGCAGCCATCCCCCCTCTCTCTCTCCACACAGCCGCCAACCCTCGATTCATAAATCCCCCTCCTTACCCTCGTCAACGTTACAGATGACTGCCAATGCACAGTTATTATGCGTCAAAAGCGAAGCCTTACGAGGGTAACCGAATTCGTTTTCGCAACGTGCTCAATTAAGATCTGCGACACTTACAGTGAAGCTGGCAGCGTGACACAGTTATGCTCAATATAGCCCAAATGACTGAAGTGTCAGTTGGGGGGTTTTGTCTCCCTCGGTAACGATATCCCACAACTTGGGAGAGAAAAGTGGGGGGCTCAAAGTGCAAGAGATTTAAAACGAATCTTTCGTACTTACTCGATACAGCCATTGGGATGAGGAATATCCACGCTAGCTGGATCATTGTTGACGATTCAGCTCTCGGGTTGACTCGTGCAACACACCGCTGCCAGTTGAGACGATTGTTGTCCAGAGCACTGTTCGCGCAACCCGGGTCTGCACATGCGCATAGCAACACTCTCATTCACAAGCAGCAGACGATCGTACGCAACTTCCGCCGCAGCGCGTGTGACCTTCCACTTCACTACCATCTATCAAGCAGCGCTGACATTTCGACTCCTGTTGCCGCTTTTAGGAACCCATCCACCTGGTTCCTACATGGCATTGCGTGTCAATGCATTTGCGATTGTTAAATGCTCGCATCCTCCCCCACCCAACAACTCCCCCACCACCACCACCCTATTTTTTGCTATCACAGTTGTCTCAGTTTGATCAAACGTCAGAGGTGGCCATGGGTGGGGTCATTCTGTACTTTTGTTTCGTTTTCAAACAAAACGACAATTCGTTTTTCACATGATGACTCATGAATGCTTTTTATCTCATCACCCTGCACTACTATGTGGTTTTTCGAAAGGGAGATGAGGAATGTACCTGGTTTACGGAATAATTTGTGTTAGAAAAATAGACGGCTGGCCGAGAGATAAGGCATGCGGGAACAAAGCGTAGAAAGCTTTGAGAGCCTCAAAGGAAATAGCCAGGCAAGCGGAAACACAAGAAAACAGCAGGTCCTCTGAGTACTTTTCACCAAACTACTCGTCTGTATCAAACACCCATGGTATAGTTAGTCCTCGCTGGGGTTGGACCTTGGAAGAAAACTGTTCTCTCACGTAAAAGAAACAAAGAAAAATATATAGCACTGAACATATCAAGGGATGATTACATCTTTGGATCGGGGTCAGTGGACAAATGACTGCCAAAAGTAAGGGAGGCGATCTTTAGAATGAATTTAAATATTGATGATTATGGTTAGGTTGTATCGTACGAACGCCGATGCAACCAGACTCTGGGCTGGCTGGCATGGCCGTTATCTCCTGTTCATACATAAGGATGCATTTAAATGTAAAGGCCGTATGGAAGAGCAACTAAGTACGCTCATCCTAGAGAACCCTAGCCTCTAAGTGCGAGTATTTTAAAAAACGTGTTACATGGAACAAATAAACAAGCACAAACCCTTCGTAAATAGTGGGAAGTCCAATTTAGAGAGCGTGCATAAGGTCACTCCATAAGTGGCTCTTCAACGCTACAGGTATTAGTCACTGTTTCGTATCAAGCATAATGATTGATTCATGCCAGACATATACGTCAAGCTCTATAAAACACACGCAACAGCCGGCTTCCCGGCGAGCAACAGGGCTGCGGTTGTCCGAAAGCATGGGTCCATTCAAACGTCTGGCAGTCACCAGAAATTTTTAGTGACTGTATCGACTGTCGAGTTCTTGGTGCCCGCCGAGGCTGTGGCCTCACTATAGAGGACATGACTCAGTGCCGCTGACAATGCGCTGACCCGCCCCCACTTAGCGGACTCGCTGTATATACCAACTTCCTTCGTGTTAGGTTCTCTACGCCTGGCCTCCACCGCAGAGTCGTGCTCGCTCGACTACCATGAACGCCATCACATCGACTCGAGCGTGGAACAAATTCACCACAGGGCTAACCAATCTACTGCTCGGCGTCAAACGTCATTTCCGAGTCCTTCATAATCCCCTGAAGCCTGGAGCAATGGAGTTGCAGCAGAGGCGACGGGATGTTCTTGCAACCCAGGACCCACGCCAGCTGGCACATTTGCGCACTGCGTTGCTGTCTCTGCCGAGAAACGATGGACCATGGACAACCTTTTGAACTTTGACCTGCATCAGCTCCTTGTTTTAACCCATCATAACTAGAATAGGAAGTTATTAGGGGGAACTGAAGGTGTTGCAATCGAGTGGGACAGCAGTGAAGTATGCAGATGATGGTCTTCTACAAAGACTTAGAAAAAAAAGGGGGGGTCATGGACTTTACGTGTGGCTGCATCACCAGTGACACAAAGATGATGTAGCATTATCCTTTTTATATTTGCTGGTCCAAAGACGATCTGCCATTTGGGAGGAAACCGTCTGTAAACAGGATACTTGTCTACCCTTCAATGTTCCATCTATCACCGCTTATTTGCATGCATGCTATAGGGCGGTTTGCATGACAATAGCGTATCTCTTGCTGTTTTTCACGCAGTATCAATAAGTAGCACTTCTAGTTGAAAGAACGATCCTTCTATTAGTACTTAGTACGTGTGACAATGTCTATAGTTTCTCACATAACCAAGACACAAAACCACTGCTTTGTCGTCGTCTCGAGCTATGCACTGGCGAAGATCAACTATGCCAGTCGCAAAAAGGCCTGGAAGGATGTTTCAAAGTCTGCACGCTCGTTACAGTCTCCCTCGTTCGACCGCAAAATAAAGAGCGAAAGAAGTGCAGCTGCCCCCGGTACCACTTGCCCTGACGGCTAAGCGACAGGGCCCGGTTACAGCACTCAGCGCGTGTATGCTGGCTGTAGCCGCGACAGTCGAAGTGAAGAGCTCGTGCAAGACTGGGACGACATAAGGACGACAGGCTTCCGGTCGTGAAGAGGACACCGGGGCTCTAGGCGTTGTTTCACGGCCAGCTGGTGAACCAAGCACGCACGCAAGAACCTGCGAGCGGGCTCCAGCGCAAACAAAACTCATCAAGAGGCGAGCCCGGTGCGCGCACGTCGTCCAGTTTAGCACAGGACTATCTTCTTGTCGATCCTTCTCAGGGAACCGGAAATGAGCACAGGAAGGCGCGTCTATGTATGACGGATTTGGACCTCTCGACTAACGGCAATGAATGAAACATTTAACAGGGACCGAGACAATGTGACTTTGCATTTGAAACTTAATGAGGCTGTCAGAATAGAAATCTTATGAAAAGACGCAGAAATTTCCGACAGTCTCCTGTTCCCCCACCCCACCACCCTCTCTCTCTCTCTCACACACACACACACAAATCTGCGCTAAAAGTACACGGTCTTGATTTTGTAGATCTACAAGGCATTTTAGATTTTTTGCACCATTTCTACGCACAATTTGACAGACTTCACTGGATTTCTGATTACCAACTGTCACAAACACCTGTTCCTATTAACTTGTGACAGATTTCATTTACTTATAAGCTAGTTTCTTTGGTTATCTGCTTTTATCCATCACCGAAAATTGGCAGCGGAGATAAATCTATTTAGTATTTGCGAACCGTAAGGACTAAGTCTTGCACCCTTCACATTAAATAATCACCTTGTGTGGCACTATGTTTTTATCTGTTGAAAGACAAAAAGGCGACAGTTCTCTTAGAATCACCATCTTCCAAGCAGAAAACTTTGTTTCATTTTTCATGTTAATACAGATAACAGACTTACACATTAGCAATTTAGATCAAGCGGCACAAATGCAAGACATTCATTCCCATTCCCGTTTCCGTAAATACTTACTAGGGTAAACAATGAATCGAGTGATAGTTGCTAAATCTTTCCAGTGAAATAATAACGCACATAGTAGTATTTTCTTGTCTCTTAGAACTCATCGGGTTATGTCATACAAGATAGTATCTTTCTTACCTTTCTAAAAGCACAAAAGAAAAGTTTCGCAGTGCATTCCACTGTCAGGGAGATATCTCCGTGCTGCTACCGTTTCGAAGTAAACGAAGAACGTTAATGATGCTCGTTTTCCACGAAGGTTCCCTCCCTTGTCAACAACAGGGCAAAGCTCAGTAGTCCAAAACGGTGTTCTTTCGCCTGGTCTGTTTCGTTGTTTCATTACATTTGATAAACAAAGTGGATTTTTCTTCCCCACCCGTGTGCAGCAGGCTATAGCTACTCTTAACTGTCGCAGATTGTGTGCGGTATGTGGTGGAATGTGCTGACGCTTGCGTCTTGAGTGTAATTAATTTACGCTTTGAGACATAAATTTTTTAAGTGAAATTGTGTATTCGGTGCAAGGTGAATAAAAACTGGTCCATTGAGCAGTGTTTCTTTACGTTTAGTGCAGCCTGGATAGACAAAAGGTCTATATATGCATGTAACCACTCCTGAAAATTTTTTCCCCATAATATGTAGATCGATGTTCACACTTGCGCGTTGGTCTTGCACGGCGCAATCCGTGAAGCTGCCATGCGCTGGTTGTAAATAAAATTACATTATAAGCTACTGACGGATGCAATGCGGATATAAGCAGAACTCTGAGGAAATGCCCTATCGCTTGTATGGTAGCCAAGAACTGACATCGATGAGTTCGACTACAGATCACGGAAATGAGGACAACCATCACTTCCTGTGCGCCTTATGAATAGCTAGTTATCCTGAAAGA
This sequence comes from Lanistes nyassanus, assembly GCA_004794575.1. NCBI lineage: Eukaryota > Metazoa > Mollusca > Gastropoda > Architaenioglossa > Ampullariidae > Lanistes > Lanistes nyassanus. The sequence continues at coordinate 123,190 of SMGT01000964.1, read as the reverse complement.
AACGGATTGAAAATGAATGTATACGCAACGAGGATCACGAAATTTCATCGTTCACACCAGCATGTGTTCACGTGTTTCCTCCTCACGTGCAAGCACATCTTCAGGCAGTCACCAAGCGTAACGATGAAAGTTGTATAGTGTGTAAGTTTAGGAAGGGGTTTCTTTTTCTTCAGGTTCTAAAGAAACACCGACTTTCTTTGACAATCCCTTTGCCAGGTTCATTGTCGGTAAGAATGGGTAGTATCCTTTAGTCGACCGCCTCGGTGGTCTCGTGGTTAAGGCGTCCGCTTCCGAGGCGGGAGGTCGGTGATTCGCATCCCGGCCGAGTCATACTTAAGACTAAAAACCGAAAATCTAGTAGCTGCCCTGCCAGACGCTTGGCACCATAGGGAACAGTACTAAGACTGGTTGGGCCAGTGTCAGTATAATGTGACTGGGTGGGACTGAGGCCGGTGTTACGCCATCAGTCTCACGTGTGGCAACACGTAAAGTTTGTCTAAGCAACACCGTCCTGATATGCACATAGTTTGCGGTTGGACGTTAAGCAACACATACCCCCCTCCCCCTTTAGTCAACTTTCACAGCCTGCGCTCCAAGTGTTGTACATCCATTGATCTTTGTGCCCTTCACATAATCTTCGCATCGCCAGTCTTCTTTCTTTTTTCCGCATAAAAAAGACAGAAAAGCGGAGAAAAAGAAAGAAAGAAAAAACAGAAAGAAAAGAGGAAAGACAGAAAGAAAAAAGAAAAGAAAGATAGAAAGGAAGGAAGAAAGGAAAGGAAGAAAGGAAAAGAAAAAACCAAACAGCCTTTTCAAAATGAGTAAACTCTTATACCATCAGACAAAGCCATACGCACACACATGACAGCTTGATATATACAACAGGCTTGCTACGCACAAAACTTTAAGGCAATGAAGAGCTGCGAGAAAGTTTAGAATTCTCATTCTTCTGATCGGCATTAATTTTCCCAGTAAGGTTCAATAACCAAGAAAACCCAGCAAAACAATTTAGTCACAAGGCCACCGCAAACACGCAACAAAAGGTAGCCTTATCATTTATTACCCAATTCATAAACATATTGTTCCACATTTATTCACCTGTATGATACGCGAAATGTAGACTCAGCGTATCAGACGAGGTACACCGTGTATGAAAAGAAAAAATACTGCCACATTCGTGCTGATACAAAACACATCACATGTAGTATAGGTGCAGCACCAGACCAGGTCCGGGTCTGCATAACGTAACATCTTATAAAAATTCAAAATGATTAAATATGGGTATGATTATAATTTCATATCTAGGAACTTGTCTACAAGTGCTTACGTGTCTATCAAAGGGGAACAAGAAAAGCGAAATATCTAGCTACAGAAGTAGTTATAAATGTAATCTTGCCTTTGATCTCACTATAAATTGAAAGCCATATAAAAAATACACGAGAAGTCTATGCAATATCAACACAAATTTCCGCAAACTCTCTTCCTTTTGTCCGCAATAAAAACACAGCAGAAACGTTCATTATTTTTACTTTTGCATTACAAAAATAGAATGATTTCCCTTCTCTACTCCGCTGGTGTGTCTATCACCTTATGTAGACATTTTTCTCGATATCCGAACAACAGTCAATTATCATAACAAAGCTTATTGTTTATGGTTTGTAGGTTATGCCATTCGAGCTTATACCTGCATTGAATATGTGATCGAACCCCTTTGTAGATTTAGTCATTTCATTTCTTGCTTTCCATGGAATCCTTAACTTAAGTATTTGTTTCATTGGCTTAAAGAAATTTATCAATTATTTTCTGTGCCATGGATGATGTCTACTCAGTTCAGATTATTTTGGGGGGGCGGTGGGGGGGGGGGGGGTCATCTCCCTAACCTTACCTCTATATATTCTGTAGTTTTATTATCACGTGAACATTACGTATTATTCTTAACTCAGGGCGTCAGATAAATGCCAGTTAAGGTAAAAAGTCCAGATTCCAGAGTTTTTTTCAATGCCTTTTCTGGCAGGAAATCGGCAGAGAAGAAAAAAATTGTGACCCTGAACAGCTGACCCTTTCGCGCCATGCATTGCTTGTGGTTAACGCTAGTTTTTTGCCATGATTTACTGTGATCGTTACTGAGAGAATTTTAACTTTCTATTACGTAAGCTACACTAGTCCAGCAAAAGAAAGGAACGATGGTACAAACAGAAAAAAACCGAAAATGTGTTAGGATATATGGAATATTCAGGTCCGCCATCATACATAAACAGATGCGTCGGAAACGAGTTCCCAGACTGCAGCCTCGCAAGTCCGCTGTTCATAACAATCGGCCCTATGTCTAGTGTTTCAAAGTTAATCTAGTACATTATCAGTCAAAACTACCACGGCATTCCAGGCAGTAGGACAGAGCTACAAAGGCTTCTGGGCGCGTCTGTCCTTCAAAATTAACAGCAGCAGTTCACTCTCGGGCTGGAACGCATGGGCGCTCGTATCTCCTAGCAGTACGTAAAGGCGTACGTAAAATGCACGAGCCCTCTCTCAGGGCGGAAAGTGCCTAAACGATGTCCCATGCAGTCCGTCAGGTCTCTCCATACAAGCGTTACAAGGGTTTGCCGAGGGCCTTGAATTGCTTGATGGCCTTCACTCCCCGCATGAGCTTCTGCTTGGCGCTTTCGATCTTCTGAACGACGATCTGATTCCTGGGATCGACCTCCAGTTTGGAAGGGTCCACCACTACCCTGGCCTTGATGAAGCCACGCATGATTGCTTCCTGCACGCCGACCTTTTGATGGGTGACGTTGTTGATGTATTCACCCGAGTCCCTGTCCAGCAGGGCAAGTCGGACGGCTTCGGCGAAGGAGACCTGGAAAAACGGCCCAGAAAAATGGCTCACCTTAGACCTAACAAGAACTTGCTTTACTATTGACACTTACAACAAAAGACCCGTGGAAACGTGTTTTAGTAGAAAGTCGTAGCAGTTCATCCAATTTAAATGTTTAAATAGAAGGATTAATAATTAAATAAATTATAATATTGTAAACAACAACTTTTCAATACTGTAATAATATTAATTGTACTCGATGTATATCTAGTATAACTTTTTGTAAAACATGATATATTTATATTGTCAGAAAGAAAGGAGGGAAGGATGTAGCTGATTGTTTTCTGTTGTTCAACGTCAGATCAGCAAAGAAGGCTGCCTCGCGACAGATTTGGTTTAGTTTTTATCTCTCAGCATCTAGTGGCCAGCGAGAAGAGCAGTGAAAAAAGCAGGGAGGGTAGAAAGTAGTGAAAGGAGCACAAATGAAACGAGACAAGAATAAAAGTCACCTTTTTTTTATTCCTCTGGTCCACCACTCCATGGACGGCGTAAGTTTTGGTCACGACTTCCGGCTTAGCGTTGGGGTCCTCGTGGTATTCCACGTGAACAAGCCCGCTGGCGATGGCATCGGAGATAGGGATGAGCTCCCCTGTCTCTGTTTTGTACGTGGAGTTATGCGTGTCGAGAATGTTCTCGTGCACTGCTTCCGTCACGCTCAGTTTCTTTTCTGTAAGAGGCTCCACAACTCCTGTACCGGACAGACAGGCGATACACGTAAGCAGGAGCATACTGACCTCAGACTGAACACAATAAATTGAACAACATTACGCAAAAAATGTGCATGCTGAGGAAAACGATTGTACATCTCGTAAATATCAATCTCAAAATGTTTGTCTTTCGATTTTACATAACGGCGCAATATCGCGCAATGCCCAGTTCCTTTTTATACGGGTTGGGCTGGCTTGCATGAGCGTTCCTATCTACTGTTCATACGTTAAGGTGCATGCAAAATACACAGGGCGAACAGGCCTCACGACGGTTCTTATGGCCGGAAATCCAGATGTGAACACTCATGCAAGCCAGACCAGAATTCCTGTACCAGACAAACGGAACACTATCTTAGGACCTAACATACTAACGTGAGACTGGACAAAATAATGCCAAGAACGTTTCTTATAGAGAAGGCATTCTGAGGACCGACTATTGTTGTATAAGGCATGTGGACCTCATTAGACAGAGGACAGATACCGATGCCGGACAGAACATTATTATCATTATTATAATTAGCTTACAGAACTACAACAGCAAATCTAGACTATCATAAACATGTCATCTGGTAAATGTCGAAGTGTTTGCTAGTCAGGGGATTGTGTATGGCCATATCTACCAGGCGACTCGCCTGTGGCTGTATGCCATCGTGTCTAGTTTCTGACACACGGGACTGAGTATCAGGGTGTCTGCCTACTCGTTATTGTGTTCCACCGTGTCTACCTATTGACACGCTTGTGAGCATGATCGTCAACTTGTCTAGAAACTGACACACTTGTGATGGTGTGCATCACTGCATGTTTGTACTCACACACGCCAGCACCCACTCATGCATAGACGCACACACGCAAGCACGCATTCATGCATGGACGCACACATGCACACAAGTGACTGACACACGTACCTGTGATCGTATACGGGCGTGTCTCGCGGGTGATCTTGATTGTGATGAGACCGTACGATTGCTTCTCTTCTCGAATTTTTTTCTTGGAGACAATTTCCAGGAGAACGCGACCCTCGTTCATTGCGTCTGTCATTGTCATGCTGGTGCCCGTTAGAGGGTTTCTGTACAGTCCTTTTGCCTGATGAATGCGAAAAACATAAACACTTGCCATTTCGACCATAATACAGCACCAAAGGTCATTTTGTTGTTTTGTTGTTGTAGTTTTTTTAGGGAGAGGCGACGAGGGCAATTGCAGCTTTTTCATATGACTAACCTTAAGCTGGTTTTGTAAGCGAACTGCCAATACATTAAACATTGTTACAACTGAATGTCGATGGATTGGTGTAATCAGATTGACCTGATGACACCATGGAGCATTAGCTGTTGTCGTCATAGTCATAGTGTCGCGTTAAATACTGCCTGTTCTATCATTTTTTGAAAGTGGGAAAACTGCTTAACATAGCACACTTGGGGGAAGGTTCGTAAATGCTTTGATGACCTTGCTGATTTTTGCTTTCTGTGATCTATGTACTGACTGTTTATAGCCTTCAATAATCAATATCTCCTAAAGTTCTTTATGTATAGTCGGTAGCATCACGTAGCTTACATCACGTATTCTGATTAGTCTAAACCCGAAAAATAGTTGACTTCAGATTAACCTTGCTGTCCGTACCTGATCAACCACGCCAAGCATTATGGCCTCCTGCAAAGACAGCTTGGACTGGTTATCGCGAGGGTCAAGGACACCTGTGATGATAAACGTACTCTGCTCTTCCTCCACGCTCGTGGTCACCTGCGAGACAACGACATGCGACAGCTCCTGATTGCACGCACACACACGGGCGTTTCTCCCTCCGCGTCAGACCACTGCGACCCAGCCACACCAGCTCACTCACACGCACGCGCCAACAGTACATCAGCAGACCTCCCCAAACTCCCCTGCCACCCACGTCCAACACCCACACGCCAACAGTACACCAGCAGACCTCCCCAAACTCCACTGCCACCTCCCCCTCAAACACCCACACGCCAACAGTACACCAGCAGACCTCCCCAAACTCCACTGCCACCTCCCCCTCAAACACCCACACGCCAACAGTACACCAGCAGACCTCCCCAAACTCCCCTGCCACCCCCCCCCAAACACCCACACGCCAACAGTACACCAGCAGACCTACCCAAACTCCACTACCAACCCCACACCCACCCCCAAACATGCACATGCCAACAGTACACCAGAAGACCTCCCCAAACTCCACTGTCACCCCCACCCCCAAACACGCACACCATTCACGTACTGTGTCTGTAGTTGTCTCCTCCTTCTCTTCCGAAATGGTGACTTCGCTGCTGATAAGCTCTTCGCTTGGCGCCTCCTGGAGGACGAGGCTTGCCGTCTGCTTCGTCAAGTCTCCGTCTGCAACGTCGAGATTCGTGTCCCAGAACCTGCACGGCACGTGCACACAGTGTTAGCAGGAAACTGCAGTCTCAGAGATATCCAAACCTGCATCAACAGTCTACCACGGTCTCCAGGTACCAAAGAAACATTTTGCAATCCTGCAGATACGCTATAGCAAGCAACACACTTTGATTTAGTTGTGATGATGGCAAGTCTTATGGCTTAAACGCTCAGACAAATACGTCTTCCATTACGACAGCAATGCAAATTCAAAGTTGTATCAACTCGATTCAACCGTTTCTTTCGTTCGTACGTTCGTTAGATCGTTCGTTTATCGTTTTTCTTTCATTCATTTTTCTTCTTTCTTTGTTTCACAAGCTATTTGCGTAAAAATGTTATTTATCCAATTGAGAGATGAGAGAGAGAGAGAGAGAGAGAGACGTGTGTGTGTGTGTGTGTAGGTGTGTGTTAGTGAGCTGTGTTTGTGTGAATTTATTTGTAAGGGTGTTTGGGTGTGTTTGTGTGCGTGGGTGCGTGTAATGTATTTGACATTGTCTGCATAAGCTTAATTTACACGCCAACAATCAGTAAAGCCAAACCAACCATCAGCAAAATTTCAACCCAAGCAGAAAATATTCTGACTGGACATCAACCGGTGATCAAAAGTATAAAAAGCAAACAAAGCTCACAGACATAAGAAATCATAAATTGCAATATGGGCTGTGCTGCATGAGCGTTCTTGTTGTCTGTACGTAAAAGTGGACATAAAATACACAGGGTGAAGGGGCCTTAAGACCGGAACAGCAGAAAAGAAAGCTCATGCAATACAGTCCTGATACCAGCTGGGAGAGGAATCTTTAGAAAATACATGGGAAGAGCACATCAACACAGCACTTGATCTAATTCAATATTACTTAACGTTTTTTATAAGATATTTGTCAGCATATCTTAAGGATACGGATATAAGAATAGAAATCAATGTGTTGTGCAAAAGGTTTTTAAGTTTTTCTAAGAAACATAACTGAACGATCTATTGTGCCTTTTGCGTGCATTATTAAAATTGTAATGACACCTTCAGTACTGAGATTTAGATATTGTTATTTGTGTAAATATTGTTTTTTATACACATCAACGTATAAAAACTTATAACGTTTAGAAAAAAATTAATGATCATACCATCAGACAAGGTTTACTTTAGCTAGCTCTAACCGCTGGCAAAAGCATATATAATTTACATGCAGCTATTTCATATAGTGTATGTTTGTTGACATCTGGCTAGCTCTAATCACTCGGGAAAACATATATTGCAAATGAAGCTATGTCACACAGTATGCCTATTAAAATTTATATCAGTTAAGTACAATTTTCCCCTTTTTTTAAATGTAGCGCTGTTGCGTAATTAACAAAGAGATTATGTAAAATCATTTTCGCTTTCATTTTCTTGTAGCATGTGTACAAAAGATAGTGTAGTATTATATTTTACAGTGCGTTATGTTGACAACGATGAAGTGAAGCATACAAATCATAAATGACTAAAAATTAAATTGCTTATACAATTTTAATCGTCGATAAATTGTTTATTGCGTCTATTAGCACGCCAATTAATGTTGTTCTGCAGGAATAAATCTTTCTAAAATCTTCCTCTAATCTCTTGAGTGTAATCAGACTTGGCCACTGCTTGAAAACATGGGCTTATATAGAAGAAAGCGGAGGGTGAGAAAGGTTTGAAAATGGCTAAATCTTATTTGAAGATGTAATGGAAAAAACACTGTGTCTCAATTGCCTAAATACGATGTCTAAATTATCTAAACACGAAGTTATCTAAATTATCTAAATACTGTGTCTGAAATACGATGACTAACTTACCTAAATAAGATGTCCACATTCTTTAAATATGATGAATAAATTACGTAAATACGATGTCTACATTCTTTAATTACAATGTCTAAATTACTTAAATACGACATCTACATTACCTAACTGCGATGTCACATAAATACTATTTACATTTTGTCCAATCATACGACAGGGTGTCACATAAACGTGCTCACCAAGCTTAAACTAAAACCTATACCCTAACCCTTAACTTGTCTATGTTAACAGTCTGAATTCCCGAAAACAATATAATCATGATGGTAATATGAAGTTAGCCTCTCATTTTACAAGTTTTCCCATTGACTTTGTCCTGCTGTGTATGCCAAAAAGCGGCAGAACTGTATGGAAGCATTCGGCTTTTAATGCAGATGTAGAGAGTGTTTCTGCTTTGAACGCGCGCAAATTTTCTGGGCATCTTGTCATTAAACTTATCAATTATTTTCATTCTTGTGTTAATATCTTTCAGGACTTACACAGATTTAATGTAAACGAAGTAAATGTTATCTTGCTGCAGAAAACAGTTAACTAGTGAGATAAACTCAGCATTAATTATAACAACGCGAAATCAGGAAGCACGAAGCTGAGAGCAAAATTTGCATTTAATCGCCAAAGCGGAGCAAGAACTACCATAGCCTCGAGCTCAGGCTGCTGTACTGTCTGAGAGAAACTGACAAACAGATTCAAACAAATCAGCTTTCTTTAAAATAAAATGGTACCTGCTACCCGGACCGACGATTTTACCAGGCATCATGTTCCTTATATACATAAAGAAATTGTAAGATTTCAATCAATTGATGTTGAAAAATTAAGAATAATTTTTATTGGAATTTGGTCTTGTCTGTCATTCTGTCATCTCAAAGTCTGTTTTCTCACTAAATATAAAGTACAAAGTTTCTTTAAAGTACTGCAACAGGGTTCCAGTTTCTTGTTTCTGCTACTTTTGAAAGACCTGATTGCAGTGTGGTCTTTCTTCGCTTCACGAGAAAATGGCTGTAGGTTAACACAATATGCTTGTTGAAGCACATCAAGTTTCATTATAGACTACTTTGCCACTCACATGGGGCCTGAATATCTTTGTCCGTAAAGCTTAGGACTAGTGTGTGGACGTTTGCTGGTTCGAATCTAGGCTTAGGCTTAGAATCTGCCTGTCCGCACTGGCCATCTTACTGCCTCTATCAGTCTGGTGGTTCTTTCAGGGCACAGCTTATTAATAATAGGACCCCATCCCCCCCCCCCCCCATAGTGCGAAATCACCGCTAGGTGGAAGCACTGTCCTAAAAAAACTAACAACAACTGCTTGTGACTATACCAAGAGATTACTGGTCATTCAACAGAACTAAACGTATGCTTTATGCTGTTTACCAGTCAAAACTACCTTCAAATGTCCTTGTGCAAAAAGATTTTACAAAGGGAAGGTGTTCGGACATATTTACATAAGAGCGCATTGGATTATAGATTTTTCGAGAGGGGTACAGCGTTTTTTTATATGTGTTGTTATTTCGATATAACTCACCCATTCACTCACCCTCCGTCCCGAACTCACTGACTCAACCCCCCGACCCATCCACTAAATCATAGAGGCATTATTACTCACTTGACCATACAGTCGTAAGCACACGACACCATAGCCAAGAGGCAAATGCGCGCGCGCGCGCGAATGCACGCACACACACACACATGTATACAGGCTGGCGGAGATGCCATACCCAATCACGCGAGTGAAGTCTTCTTAAGCGCAAGTCTCCTGAGAACTCAATTATTTTTGAAACAGCAGTTTGCAGTCTAGAAAATGTAAAATACTATATTTCTTTAGACTGGACATCAAGGGAACAAAAGTACATCAAGCAGAACATTAAGTGCAAAATCAAATTAACATCATGTGTATACGCGTGTGTATATGTGTACATATGTGTATATAGCTGAAATATATTGAAAGATGACACAAAAGAGATAAAATGCATATCTTAGTCAGAAAATAGTGACATTCACAGATCACAAAACAAATCACGAAAGGCGTGTTGTAAATATTGCAGTTTAGTTGTTCTATACTGAAAGGCAAAAATTCTGTACCAGCTTGATTGTTAGAGAAAAACATTTGTTACGAAAACGGCACGAAGAATACCAGAAGTAATAAATAGCTGGGAGCTTCCATTAAACACGTAAATTAAACATCAGCTGGAGCCGTAAGCTGTGCATCTGTGATCACCCGGTGTCTCCAACTAATATACTCTCAACACATACAATGCAGACTTATATGAGTAACTATCGACGCATTTGATTTCTGTAACACCTGTTACAGGTAACACCTGTAACCTGTAACACCTGTAGTTCTCAATAAACATGTGACTTTCATCGCTTGGTGTTTGAGAGGTGGAAATGGCTGCCGATGAAAAATTAGTGCCTCTCAGTAGAATTAGAAAGCAAAGCAAACACGAGCCACAAAAAGGGACGGGAAACAAAATTAGGCAATACATGAAGACATCGTGTATACTTTTCTTGCAGCACCATGCTGGCAGGCCCCTTTCTCGCTTTTCCATTAACAGGATCCATTTTTACATCCATGAACCTACATCGCAAAACATAGCACGTGAAGCAATCTACGCGTGCGAGTAGCACCGTATTGAAGAAGCAGACGCAATGAGTTTTCATGCTGATGTCACCCTTATCGCAGGTAACTTGACAATGTGTGTCCAAAACAGTCACATCTAAACCGTACTATCTATTCACTATTGCGTATCTATATATAGATTACTGTTTATGAAAATATTCGACGATGTCTTGTAAAATAGCAAGATTAATCATTTAAAAGCAAATGCAATTAGACTCTAAGCTCATAAAACCTTGATCAGAAAATCGAACTGTTTCTAAGAAAAAAGCAGGTGTTTTTATTCGGTGAGGTCTAAATGAAGTATAAGGAGTAAGCCAGATTAAAAGAAGGAAACAAATCATCACTACTAGTCTGCAGAAGAACTTCGAAAGATAATATTATAGCCCTGATATGTTTTTTTTATACAGATCAGAATGATTAGCTAATGGCTTTTCCATACATATTGTAGGCCTAGATATTTCTAAGCAGCGCGTGACTAGAGTTTCTTCGTGGGGGGATAATGGCGATGAGGAGAATAAAACAAGATAACTGCGACGATGAAACGAAATATAGAGCATTCGTTGCCAGCGTTGGTACTCGCTGTCGCCATAATCCCCATAATCACCTCGTTTACTGAATATGCGGCAGACCATGGTTATACCACTGCCTCGCTACCACTTAGCTCCATACTGTTATCAGTATGTGTATTAGCAGGCTTAAAGTTTGTGCCACACTAGCAGTTTCACACGCATGGTTGAGGGGGGTGGGAGCTGGATCACATGAAGTCAAACGTGACAACTGGCCTGAGGGCCCGCTTACGCTTTTGCGGTACACCAAGGATGTTTGCGGAACGGCTAGTGTGACAATTTAAGACAACACTAGAAACACGAGCCCTGCTGTTAAGTCTATTCGCACGAGTAATGATGAGGCATTTGTTAACAGCGGTGTTGTAACTATCAGCTAACATCTAGAAATTGAAAGGTCCTGCCCGAAACCCTTTAAATTTGTGAGGGTCTATTTACTTTAAAAGATCCCCTACCTGACAAAATGCGCTGTGGTGATGTATCTGAGCTGATCCCATTTGTCGCACACCAACAAAAACTTGGGTTGCTTCAAAAGCTCGACGATAACTTTGTACGTCTCCCAGAATGCCCAGAAATCCTGATACATTCACAGGGAACTGGATGACTAAAAGACTATTCGCTCTTCACTACTATATCACATAGCTTAAACTTTTTCAAGACCCAGACATACTGACAGACGGGGAGGGAACTGTGTGTTTAATAACGTAATTGCTCGAAGTGCTGTGTCGATAGCTGCCTTGAAAAGAAATACTCTATTAAAATACATTTTAAAAATCTCTACTTCATGCATACTGATCCATTGCGTGATTTTTTGTTTCTGTATTATACATGGCATATTACTTCCTTCTGTTCTTCCTTTCTTCTTTCCTTCCTTCTGTCCTTCCTTCCTTCCTTTCTTCATTCATTCATTGAAAATAAGTATATTTATAACATCAGAGGACGTGAAAGGTGGAGCTCGAAATACGATTTGGTATCTAAGGGCTATTAAATCGGAAAGAGTCACACTGTCCATCTCTACAATCTGTGCTGCCACTTTCTACACCAAACACGCACGCACACAAAAGCCACATACCACATAATACATCGACATCCGAACAAGCACACACACACACGCATGCACACGCATTCCCCTACTAATAACTCTATAACGTCTACATACCTTGTACTTTTTCAAGAGGTCTTCAAGCGTTTTGATTTGAACAACTACTGTTTGCAGAAACTCTGTGCCTGCAACATATTCATGGCAGCAGATTTTTAATGCCACAGCCGAACGCATCCTAAAAGTTGTGAATATTCCACAACTCACTACTCTATCAGGTCCGTCCACAATTCAACTTGGTCTCATCATTTGCATTCAGTGTCTTGTGATTCTTTTTTCTTCACATTTCTCTCCTTTGCTTTCTTCCTGTTTGTCTAGCTAGCACACATAAGAACGTACACACACATACACACACAGCCAAAATAAACCACACAGGCCCGAACAAACACACACGCACCCACGCACGCGCGCATGTTCTCTCCCCCATACAGTCACTCACTGGACTGCATGGCCTCAGGCGCCTCTTCGATAATCATTCTGAGACGCAGGATTCTCTCCTGCAGCTCCTGAAAGTCTCCGTACTCCTGCCAGTGTTCCTGCAGCGTCGTCTCGATGTACTTGATGACCCGCAGTAACTCCTCTTTGTCTCCTCGGGACAACTGCTGCAAGAGCGCCGTCTGCGCAGACACCAAGGCGTGACGTCACAGATTAAGCCGTCACAATCCCCATTAAACTATCCGTGACGTAATTTCACGGCTAATAATGTACCAACAAAGCCACTTTACTGCACCCATGGATTTCACGTCCACTTTCATGTAATAGTAAAATCTGTAACGTGCGCGAGAGCAGAAAGAAAGAAAAGAGAAGAAAAAAAATAGAACAGACGTAAAAATATCATAGCGACAGCAGTTAGGCACAGCGGAGTTTGAATAGCATTTAGTAAGAAGCCGACATTTTCAAATCTGCATCCTTTTTCTCCCCACTCCCTCTGAACACTCGCGCGTGCACACACACGCCGGCACCCACAGAACGACCTCATCAATGTCAAGCATATCTGTTGGACTATAAGGGAAGTCTATCTCCCATTTTAATACCACTTAAAATTCCTTCTCCGTGGCAGTTTGTACCGAAAAACCTGTTCTTACAACGCACTGCCGACAGGATATTCACTGATGCACTGATATGCTAATTCGGTATCAGCGATACAATGTCGCGATTTCGCCTGGTATCGCCTCAAGAAAATGGCCATGATCTTATATCGCTGGAAGGCAAACAATAGTTTGTCAACTTATAAATGGCCTAAGAAGTACTGTACTTTACGCAGAAATATGCGGAAAACGAAATGAAACACGATGTTGCAGATGCTCTTGGCGAATACCTGAGTGGATTCAGTTACATCCAGCCAGACCGATGTACGTCAAGCGTACGTCACGGTAGAGCTATGCACTTTAGACCACACGGAACACCGGGATATGACTTGTTCAACTACTGCGCCTCACGGGCAGATGCTCCCAACAGATCTGTATTCAGTCATTGTTTGAAAAGGCGTGTCATCATTATCCCGTCTGTTTAATTTTTATAATGTCTTTGGAATTTTGTTAAATGAAAGGATAAGGGAGGAGAAAATTCTATAAAAAAAACCAGCACACAACTTATACTCATGCGCTAATTTAAATCCCGTTCTGCATTATAGTGGTGCGATAAATTTAATTTGTGTTCCACATCGTTAAGCACTATCATTGGTCCATACTTAGTTTTCTCTCGCACGCACCCACGCACACAAGCGCGGAGAGAAGGAGACGGACAGACAGACACACAGACAGACACGGGAGAGAGAGGTGGTGGGGAGAGAAAGGAGTTAGGAGGTAGTGGGAAAGGGGAGACAGACATTGGTTGGGTAGCTGGCAAACAAAGCAGGGAAAGAAAGAACGAAGAAAACCAAAAAAGGAAGAAAAAGAAGAAAGAAAAAAAGAAGGATCAGAAAGAAAAAAAAGGAAAAAGAAAGCACAATAAAAGAAATAAAAATAAAAGAAAGGAGGAAAGAAATAAAGAGAAAACAAGGAAGGAAGAATACATGTAAAGAGACCATAGTGACTGCAGTTAGGCACAATCAGTGTGCGTACCTCTTTGCGTACACACACATTTGCTTGTTGGTCAGCTGGCTGGTTTATTTTAAAGAGCTCCAAGGCATTGTGTAAAAAAAAACATTCCTATCTGAAGGCAGTTACAGCGCCGGTCAGCCGACCGTACAGTGATGGTTCGGATTTGACTGACTTTGAGCCACTGACGCTGCTCCTGGATTGGCTTGCATAAGAGTTCCTATTCCCTGTTCATTCGTAAAAGTGTACACTACACAGGGAAAATGGCCCTTACGACTGCTTTTATGACATGAAGGGCAGGCACGGACGCTCATACAAGCCAGTCCTGGGGCGGGGTGAGGTCTGGGAAAAGCTCACCTCCTCCTCGTTCCAGTCTCTGAAGACAAGCAGCATGAAGGCAATCAGTTGGTATCCCAGCCTCTTGACACTCGCGGTCCAGAGCGAAAGCAGCTGCACACGCAATCTGAAAGTGCAGAACCCGCGAACGTAATTTCTATATACATTAACACTCAGCAAAACTCAAATTTCACACTGCCCACAAATAAACAGTTTAATTCATTCACCTTCCGCAGATTTTCTCTCACAGCATCTTTATACTTCCGAAAGGTTGGGTCCTTCGTGGCAAAAACGTTTAGTCTGCAATGAGGGGTGGGTGGGGATATAGGCAATAAAGATCTTGCAGAAAATGGGAACGTTTTCAGTGGTGACCCTCAGAGATTAGCATAGTTTATGTAAGACTGTAGTTTGATTGGCTCCAGTTTTTGCGCTTTTTCAAACTCCTAGCCCACACACCTGATGGCAGCATCCATGGCTTCTCCACTCGGAGGAGGAATAAGGATGATTACAGATGGCACCAGTGACTCCTGACCTTGGTTGTTCCGCACCTGTGTCAGGTAGACGCCCGTAGATTTATTCCCGTTTTATCCCTTTCACATTCATTTCAGATACAAGAAATTGTTTCATTTCTATTTCAGGTGAAGGTCAGTGCTTATTTTCGTTCTAATTTCAGTGAAGAAATATTTCATATTTCAAGTACAAGGCACTGCTTTTACTTGGACTGGAGTACAGTAATTTGCTTCGGGTACAAAACAGCGTATTTAAAATAACATCTTTCAATTGTTCTCTCGTGTTTACTTACTTTCCATTTGCTTTTGTCTGTGTTGTCTACCAGAGTAAGTGCTTCTCCCTCTATGAACTTGATCTAGAAGAACCGAAAGAAGATTCTCAGAAAGTCTTTTCTTTCAGATGTAAAATGTACTTGTGTAAACAAAACATCCCCTGGGTCACCAAAACAATCCTTTCCTCCCGGAAAAGTTTGGCTTAGGACACAGTAGGTGTTGCTGATGACATGCATGTGCATGGATGCTGCGCACAACATAATACAAACATTCTACAATGCAAATGCGCGCGCACGCAGAAAAACACACATGCAAATACCATCAACAATCATCAGTCATTGGTCCGACGATACTCATTGTCATCAACGGTGCACTAGAAATAAAGTATTCATTATCACAATAACACTCTCAGGAGCACGTCCACATCACGGACCTACATACCCATGAATGCACGTCTGGGATCTGATCTAGTGCCACAACATACACACAATTACTATAAGGGACGCGAGCTCTGAACACAACCACTGGAAACAAATGGTACTTGATTCTAGGCACTGGTGTCCTAGACAAACCCGACATATTCACCCGCATGAACGAGTCAAGACTGAAATCATGTGTATCTGATGAAACTGTTCGTTTTCATATACCTTTTCCTAGGTCGGTCTTCCAGCGTTATGCATGTAAACAGGTATTATCGTGTTGCACTGCGCTAAATCGTGCATTTTCCGGCATTTGCGCAGAGGAGTAGTCTGCATTTGCATTTGCGCAGAGAAGTATTTGACATTTACCCCCGTTTCATCTTTCTGCAGACTCGCAAGTTTGTGCTGGTGCCAAAATTTTCGTCGTAAAATAAATGCACGTCTTCTAGCACTTGTGTTTTGACTACCTGAGAATTAAGGTAGTTATTATCAGGTAGGCAGGTAGATTAATTTCACCTCTGTGTTGCTGAAGTCCGTGAGGGCGATGACGGGGCGGGGTTCTTGGACGCTTTTGACCCTCTGTGGTACGGGCACCACGTTCTTGGCTCTGTCGAACAGGTAGTCAATCTTGGTCTGCCACTGCAGGAAGGCTTGCAACACGTCCTGCGACACGGAACCACAGGTATTACGACTGCTGCTGTCACATGCAGGTTGTTCCTGTGTACTGTTTCATATAGTCAGGAATAAATACCTCTCGTCACGGGGCAGGTGGGGAGTAAGGGAAAGTAGCAGCGTAAGGTAGAGTGTTGAGAAAGTAAGGAATTGGAATACAGGATAAATCTTCCCACGGCGAGCCCTGAAGACAGGTGACACAAACACTTAAAGTTCGTGTGCCGAATTTACGGGGGTTCAAACCCACGACCCTGTGTTTATGGATGACAAACGTGTTACGGCTATGCTACGGGCCTCGTCTCTGAGACGTAGGTGGGAACATTCATAGACAAATGAAATGAGACTGAGAAAGACGGATATACGTTCTGTCGGATGGCTTCATGGATTAATGGGCGGACGGACGGACGCACGCATGGATGCATGGATTGATAGAAGTGGGTTGACACTACAAAACAGAGAGAAATGCGAGAAAGGAAAAAGAATGCTTTGCTTCAGACAAAAGTCAAGAAATCACTGGACGAACGTTTATCCTGTTCAAAGAACCTTGCACGTGAGCAAGGACGTACGGAGAAATTGATGGGCATGTAGGCCTCCGGAGAAATAGGCGAAGACAGTAAAAACATGAACCCCATGGACCCATCCATAGAGGGGCACAACTATCGCTTCCCCAAGGGAAACAAACTCCAGCTACCTTCCTTGTGTTTCGGCATACAGTCAATGAAGAGTTATCTACCATGCGTAAACGACCAGTAACCCATGAACAAGTACAGTGTGGGATTTTTGTAACGCTGATACAAGACAAAAGAGCAGTATTTCAATTTTGTTGAAACAGGATCACATGACATCGTCTATTTTCAGACACCACTTAGAAATGGACTTTTATTTTAGAGATGGCTTATATGGCCATGTCTCGTGCCACTATTATATCGTATTTTAATACCTGACAGAAAACGATATTGACTTAAGTCGCGAAGATGTTGTGCGAACAACGAAACCAGAGCTAGTAAATTATGGGCAAAAAACGGACTTGGTTAGGGTTCTTTGTTTTGATTATGACTGTCTCAAACGAAAATTACTTAAAGTAGACAGCTATGAAGACAAGACCGCTGGTTCCCAGCGTGCTTTTAACAACGATTTTCACTAGAATTTTTTGTAACGAAAAAATGTTACCTAACTAAGAAAATAATAGAGAAAAATGTCTGGGGGAGAGCCATGAGAGGAAAAGGGAGAGAGACAAGACTTACATTTATCTCCTCTTGAATGGCCTCAGCGTCTGTCCTGTTGCCCTGCAGTCTGGTGCGGTCGAAGGACGTGTGAATGCGCGAAAGTGTGGTATCCATCCAGTACTCAGCTTCTTCCACCTCGTGGAAGAACTACAAACACAAAGGTCAGGTCAACCACCACGTTTTCAGAGACGTCAGCAGAATTTGTTTGCAAACAAACAAAACGAATCCAATAGAAACAAAGAAACAAATACAAACAGACACACAGACAAACAGACAAGCAAACAGGCGAATAAACCCTGAGATTCAGATTAACTCAAAGATTCACAAAAAGTCGATTTAGACACAAAGCTGACATCTCGGAAAGCAGGGCATTAGGTCAGGTCACGTGGCTTCCTGCTTACCTCCTGGTACAGAGCGGCGTTGCGCAGGTGAACCTCTGCGCACTGCATCACCTGGAAAATCCACTGCCAGTTGGCTCGCACGGCTTGGATACACGCCTGTCAAACAACGAAAACCCCAAAGACGGAACATTATTAGCCATCTCTATCAACTTAAGGGCCACTTCTCTGATGAAAAAATAATGCATCTCTCGGGTAAATGCCAGTTTTCAGCATCTGGGTGAGACAGACGTCCAATTCCTCTGTGCGTAAACACAAAACATTTTCGTGCACTGGGCGAAACTCAAGGAGCGGGAGTGAGCACAAGGGCTATAGACGAGTAATTGCGATGAAAACAGGCACAATCAAGACGGTAGAATGGAAGTTGATTGATTGATTGATTGATTGATTGATTGATTGATTGATTGATTGATTGATTGATTGATTGATTGATTGATTGATTGATTGATTGATTGATAGGTCGTCGATCGATCAATCATTCATTCTGTCCCGTCCCTTCTTCCACTCTTTGTGCACATCATCCAAGTGATTTTGACAGCAAACTGGGGCCAAAGTGCAAGATCTGACCCCTGTCGCGTGATGCCATTTACACATACGTGATCTAGTGAATCCCTTACCTGGCTCGCCTTCGCCATACTCTCGTTGGACTGCTCTGGGGACCCTGCTTGCTTCTCTGTCTCTGCCTTGTTCACCAGGTGAAGTGCCCTCGAGTCAAACTCTGTTGAAAGGTTCTGAAGAAAATGACAGAATTTAAAATAAATAAATAAATCAATCAATCAATCAATAAATAAATCAATAAAAGTCTTAGGAGTTCTGTTATAACTTTCCTTTACCTATGTCCTGATTTTTCATGCATCCCATTTCGGCGCTGAAACTCGTTCTTACACTGTGGTCTGATTCTCTACATCAAAAGTATTCGATGTTTTTGCTGCCACTTAGACTATAGACCTTAGCACATGACCGTTTTTTTTAAAATTTGGAAGCACTAAGAGCCATCTGAGTGCCAGTTCACCTGTATGAGTTCTTCCAGGGAAGCAATCTGGGATACAGTCTCCAAACATTGGTGTCTTTTTTTGGACAGGGACTGAAATGAACAATATATAAATATACAAACAAATGAAATTGTTTATCTATATAAGCATATGGACATACATATACAATTATGATCAACCCGTAAAGTGACTAAAAATTATGACATATATCTTGTGGGGAGTTCTATCGCTCATGAGCAATGTATTGTGTTTTACTCCCTCGACACACCCGATTTTTTTAAAAAACACATTTAAGTCAGAAACTATCCTTTTGACCCTTATCTCCTTCTGAGTCTGAACTAACGTCATATAGCTGTATCCCTGTACGACTTAACACTTCAACTGAATCACGTAATACGGTTATACAGTTATACAGTTGTATACAGTTATGCAGATGAATACAGTTATACAGATAAATACAGTTATACAGTTGAATACAGTTATACAGATAAATACAGTTATACAGTTGAATACAGTTCTACTGACCGACACCGAGTTGTAGTTTCCGTCCAGATCTTTGGCTGTTTCCTCGGCCAGTTTCTGTGGTTTACAGAATATAGACACG
>SMGT01000964.1:87431-103450 GCA_004794575.1 Lanistes nyassanus | reverse complement strand
GACATATGTGAGTAGATAACCACATCAGTGTACGAAAGAAATGATGATCTGAAAGACAGCGAGAACATCATCGTGAACAGAAGACACACCTCCGTCTCCATGAGTTTGTCGATCTTTGATCTGAAGTTGCAGATGTCGTTTGTCCTCGCTCTCTGAGATGACAGCGCCTCTACCACGGTTTGTCTCCCTTTGCCGAAACTTTCTGTCTCTAGCTCGTTCTGCAGGGAGACGAAAAAAGTCACAAGGTGATAACATACCAGTAAGAAATCCATCCATCCAGTCAGTCAGTCAGTCAGTCAGTCAGTCAGTCAGTCAGTCAGTCAGTCAGTCAGTCAGTCAGTCAGTCAGTCAGTCAGTCAGTCAGTCAGTCAGTCAGTCAGTCAGTCAGCTAGTTTGACGGATGTTTCAGTGCCTAGTCAAGAGCTCATCCCAATAGCGCGAAAATGAAAGACCTTGTCATCTCAAATAAAGAACAAATACATTAAGCAGCTAGCGTCACTATATTCTTCCCTGTGATATCTGTCATACTCAGAAGACTGTTCAATTATTTTAGACTTTTCTTGTAAGTGCGGACAAGGTGGGAAAACATTGTCTTCTGCGTGATTTTATATACTAAATAACAAACACACCTTATAGCCCCTAACAGTTTGTGCTTGCAACTTCGAACGAACGAACGAACGAACGAACGAATGAACGAACGAACGAAAGAACAAACGAACGAAAGAACGCACGCACGCAATCAGGCACCCACGCACGCACGGACAGACGGACGATCGGACGGACGGACTGAAGAACGAACGAACGAAAGAAATGAAAAGCTCTTTAATGTTCAGAAGTGTCTACCCAGAGACAGTGCAAGAACTATGAAGACGACAAGAGCAGTTCGTTACTGTGTTCGCGATGTGAGAACGGCGGCAATAATATAAAGGTTGAAGTGAAGGTGGATGCAGTTCGGCTTCCCCCGCTGTTGATGACCTTGGAATGTACAAATGTCAGTTGTATGGATTACCTTTCGCATATGTCCTTGCGCGCAAAACAGGACCATTTCACCCTATGCATTTAACCTTGTGGAGCGGAACTGCTAAGCCCGTGTAACCCAGTCCAGACCAGGATGCATACCTGATCCTGATGACGGATGAAACACCAATTTTTGGCACTTATGTGGTATATAGACATACGTTCCCTCTTTGCCTAAACACATATGCAGTGACCCGTGTGCTAATGACATTCCTCGCTATGTGCTCTTCGTTATATCACAACCGATTTCCTTGACAAAATTTTATGTAGGACTAAGAGCCAGTTGACAATACGTTTTGCGCGTTAACCTTCACCTGCGGAAAGGACACGTGTGCCTGTACAGCAACCCCAGATTACAAGAGATTGACGGAATAATGGCACATTAGGCCTGACACACAGTAGACTCACAAAGTAATACAGATGGTTCCACCAAGGAACCAAACTTCCTAACTGTCCCGTACATTTAAAACCAGTCCCGAGAACCAGTCGGAAAGAAGGAACACTCCGGATGCCTCGAAAAGATTATACCTATGCTGGAACTCTCAGGATTCTTATAATCTTGGGATTTCCGTTCAGACTTTTTTCTTAATTTCAGCGTTAGTTTAAAAATTCCGGGACAATAGACAAGCTGATGGAACTGCTCGAAAGACTTTGGACTTAGGACAGTTTTCTCTGGGGTTTATAAGTTCTACCAGATCCCCACAGGAAATTGCTTTAGAGATACTGAAACAGCAGTTGTAGTGCTTTAGAGATACTGAAACGGCAGTTGTAGTGCTGTAAGGCACGTCTGTGGATCGCTACACAAATACCGAAACTGACAAGAGAGTAAGCCACAAACTGTAATGAATTATAGTAGAGGCTGGGGGGGGGGAAGGGAGGTGATTCCATACACTGTTGTAATTCCCTCCCTGTATACATGAAAACTGCTAGCTTTTTAAGCGCCTGACATATCCTTTGCTTTTGTTTCGCTTCGGTCCTTCCCAAACTTGTGATCCTGGAAATCTAGACGTGGATGAGCAAACGGCTTCATTTTTCCCATTATGTTTGGACAACAGCCCTGAAAAACAATCGATAGTGCATACAAAAGACATACTGTTATCATGCTGGAGATAAAGTAGTATGTGATAGTGAAAACTATTTGGCAAAACTGGTTTACAAATCCTTCTCCTTTATTCTCCAGAATTTCACGGAAAGAAGTGCTCAACTCTAAAGAGAGGTCCGTAACCTCTGCCCCCTAAATGTTAAGCAGCGCACGAAGTCGTGACGTCACCGCAGAAAGAAGTTCCGAGTTTTGAGTGTGTTAACAACTAAGGGGCTGGCTAAATCTTTGTATTATATCCTGAAAAACGTGGGAGCGTGCTTGACTATTTCATTCTTGTTCAACCGCACTCGACCTTTGTCTACCCGTTACTTCCGGTCTGTCAGTGGCAGGCAGTTGGCAGCTGACGCACTGCCCCCCCCCCCGGCCCCATCCCCCCATGGCCCCAAGCCCCCCACCAACACCCACTATTACACTTTCTCGCGTGACTGCGCGCTGCTGAAGCTATAGGCCTTGACCTCAGAGACCTAGCCTGAACTGCGCCAACTCTGATGTCACAGCAGCTTAAATTTATCTGCGATGATCAGGGGCGGATCATGTGGGGGTTGGCAAGGGGGGGGGGAAGTCATGTCCCTCTCTCCGCACAGAGAGCGAGCGAGAGAGGTGCACGTTGTATTATAGCTTTGTGTCCGCAATTAGAAATGGCCAAGCTACATTCGACCAGTCCTTACTGCCGCTCAAGTGTATACTTTTATCGTTTTCTTGGCACCCCCCCCCAAACAAAACAAAACAAAAACAAAACAACGTGATCTACCCCTGATATTTTAATTCTGCAATAAAAATCTTTTGTTACAAGTACACTTTGTTATCCTAAGAAGTACGAACTGTGTGATCTAGGCAGAATAACGTATGATGTTATTTGGAAGGGAGACTACATAACTACTCATTACGGTAACTGAATCCTTGGGTTATGACGGGCAGAAAAAAGAAATCGTTTCATGAACGAACGACCCCTTCCCTCCTATGATCATTGATCACTGTAGCCTAAGTGTTTGGAACCTGCGCGCATGTATGCATGCATTTGTGAGTGCGCTTGCGCCCGCACGTGTAGAATTAAATCTGGTTATTTTTCGATTGGTTGCGAAGAAGACGAGTTTATTAAAAGGAAACAAGTTTTACTCAAAGTACACCAGTACTTAAGCGTACTTTAAGTTCAAACTGCGGCGAGCACACCCATAATATAGATGTGTGACTCATTCCCTGATCACGTTTTCTTGCTGAATATATATCCCAGGTCATGCTCTGGTTCGCTGTTAGAGCAAACTCAATATTTTTTCTCTAGCTCCCACGGATGCCTCTAAAAGCGCATGGACGCACACACAAATATATGTTAAGCTGTCCACTGATACTCTAACCTAACGTTTCAATTCAAACAACTAAAACGAGGCATTTGATTTAACCTGAATTTTTTAAACTTTTGATATCGTCATAGACAACACTTTTTAATTTTTCTCTCACTCCCCCTTCCCTCGCATGCGCGTCCGATGTTTGTCTGCGTGTGTATGTGAAAAATTTGTATGCGCAGGTGTACATGGATACTTCTGACATGGGAGAGGGGTTGGGGGCGGGGAGGTTGTGCGTACAAGCTCTGACCTTTCCATACCTAGAATCGCTGTGCATGAACCGATTCTAGTTACAGGGTTCCTTCTCAGCGGACTGGTCCTTCTTACCCCCTGTTGTCTTGTTCACTTGTAAACATCTCGCACATGAGCAGGGGAGAAAAAAAAACTTGGGGAACACTGCGCGATTAAGTCACTGCGACAGCAGGTATAGACATACCTGTTACACCATGTTTAAATCAATCGGTTTCCTCCTCTATCTCCTTTCATCTCTTGCTCTTTCTCTCCCCTATCTTTTAGTCTCCCTTTCTGCTCTTTGTGTAAAGAGAATGAGAATGAGAAATAAAGAAAGCGCGCCAGAGAGGGATTAGTGTAGTTATGTGCCCGTGTTGTGTGTATACATGTGTGTGTGTGTGTGCGCGTATGTGTATGTGCGTGCGTGCGTGCTCAACTTTATTTCATGTGTAGCCTGTTGAGTTAACGCCATGTTCAAGACTAATTTACTCTTTTCTGACATCACTGTAACCTGTTCTTAATTCTAGTTCGCCAACATTTCTCCTAAATATTGCTGATACTAGATCTCTGAGATCGCAGTCCGTGTCCGCAGTGACAGACCAAGAGAGCAAGATAGCCCAAAGAGCTATCTTAACCGGCAGAACGTGCGCGCTAGTTTATTGAACACACGGACACAGAGACACCTGCGGCGAACTATAACACACAATCGTCCAGTTAAGAAAGACCTACAGCAAAGCAGCTGACAATTTTGTGTAAACTTTTATGTCAGTCGTGCAATTCCGAACTCTATGCTTTCGACAGAAACTGAATCCTAGTCCCACATTCACTCCCGCATACGCTGCACACAGCGTGATCATTTGCGAAACAACCTACCTGTTTTTGAAACAGCCAATCCAAGCATCTCTGCACTTCAGACTTAGCCATCTTTTTCTGAAAAAAATGCGAAAAACTTTAAATTGTTAACAATCAACATGTATTAAGGAGAAGTAGGCAAAACGTTATTCCAGAAATTTCTTCCTTATTTGTAAAACAGCTAAAAATAACAAAAATACAGTACGTTTATGCTGAAATACAAAACGTGAAGGAAGTTCCCGTAATTATGTCGTTGTAAATATTATGCTAATACGTCATGAGTGTGAAGAATAAAGACAGTTTTTAAAAAACTTCAACTTCATTAATATTTATGTCACTCGCGGTAGAGGTTGCCAGCTGCTTACAACGACGAGTTGGATAGGCCGCACAGGTGACAAGTACACCGGTAATCACAGCGAGGTAGCAGACAGATGTAGTTTTAAACTGCTCAGAAAGCAACACGTGTACGTAGCCAGGACTGGTTTGCATAAAACTTCTTATCTGCCCTTCCAGTCATAATAGTGGTCGTAAGGCCCGTTCGCTCTGTGTATTTTACGAGCACCTTTACGCATGAATAGGAGGCACGAACGTTCATGCAAGCCAACGCATGGTTTCCAAAACTACACACGCAGTAATTAATCCTGCTGACTGCTTTACGGAAACGACAGGTTAGCATGCGTGTCTGAGTGGGTTACTGTGCGTGCGTGGGTGTATGAGAGAGGGTTTGGATGGGGACAGGCGGGAGTTGGGGGGGGGGCGGTTGTTGTGGAGAGATTATCACGATAAGCGATGGATCAATGCTGTTTTACGTATCCAGGTAGCGGCTGAGCCATTGGGTAGCAGCTTTCTGAAACACGTACCGGTGTGGGTCGCAGTGTTGTCGCTACAAATTCGATCGCTAAGTATATGCAGCACAAAGTTTGTAATGCGACAAACATCTGAAAGCGCACATAGCAACCTCTTCCTTATGCTGGCATTGCAGAGTCAAAAAGTACTGTACTTTAACAGAAAGAATGAGCAAGAAGAAGTAAAACGAGAAATTTAAAAAGGAGGACGATGAATAAGGAGATGTGGGCAGTTGGTTCCTTGGTTGACTGACTAGCAGTCGTTGTCGTTGTGGTGCGTGAGAAGATGTATGTGTGTGTGTGTTAGAAAGGGCCCATGGCAGTGTAATGCGGAAGTATGTGTTCAAGTGGCCTTCACTTTGTTGTTCTTAAATCCCTTCGTGGCCAACCGTTGTCAAAGCTGGCAAGGGGGTATTGGGAAACGAATTTTTTAAAAAGTACACAGGATGCAGTTCACGATCAGGTAGACAGGGGGTTCGGATAACTCGGTGGGTAGAGCTGAGGACTAGCGCGCGGGTGTTGCTGGTTCGAATCCAGTAGTGGTCAAGGAGTATTTGCTGGAGTTAAACATTGTAAAGACTTCATTTTGCCTTACCCCGAAGATGAAACTGCCTATCCCGACTAGCCATCTTACTGACCCCCCACCCCCACCCCCATAGTGCGAAATCACCGCGAGTGTGTGTGGAAGGAGGAAATGGAGGTATCATTCTTAGGTAGATGCGTATTTTTTGTTTGCATAAGAACACAATTTGCCAAGTTAAGAAGACTGTACACACAGCTGTCTCTTTTTCTCTGTTCTGAACTACAAGTAAGATATTAACCTCAAGTCCTCTTTGCATGCCTTATGTAAACAAATGAGATACTATACAGACGACTGGCAAACCTTTTTTTTTTTAAATAAATACTTCTGTAGATGTGTCTGGGCTTTGAGACCTCAAGTGAATGCAAACATAGCTTTGCTCGGAGCTCCAACGTAGCCCTCCAAACGCCAGCGGCGCTGTTTGTTATAATATAAACGCTCCCTGAATGACGTGAAGTCCCCGCATGGTTGCGGTCAGGCAAATGGCTGCACCGAACGTGCAGCAGTAAAACAGATTAGCCGTGTTGACTGAGGGGGCGGGAGAGGGGAGGGAAGAGAGCGTACAGGCAAGGAAAATAGAATAAAGTCGCCATCAAGAGTTGTAATCACATAAAAAAGTTGTCTGACTGACGTATAATGCAGGGGCAGATCGTGGTTGTCATGAAGGATGGGAGGGGGACAGAAAAGATAAAAGTCTGTATACACCTGAGCAGCAGTAAGGACTGGTCGAATGTAACTTGGCCATTTCTAAATTCCGACACAAAGCCATAATATAACTTCCATCTCTCTCTCTCTCTCCCTCTCTCCTGGAGGGCGATCATGGTCCCCTTGACACCCTCACACCCCCATAATCTCTGTAATATGCCTACATGGGTTAACCCGACAAATCGCAAGACTGAATGTGCTGCAGGAAGGAAGAGGTGAAGGTAGTGAAAGTAGAGGTAACAAGGGAGGAGTGACGAAGGAAGACGAGATACGCTAGCCAACGCTAGTAAAGGTTCCGTGGGTATCACTTTGGGTAAAATCTGCATTCATGCAAAAACTAAAAGGGGGCATACCTTTGCTTAAACGCAGAAAATCGGTGAGATATACGCGCGTTCTGTCTTTGCGTAAATGTGGGCTACGTTATTTTCGCGTGAAAGATTACATGTGTTCCGAGCTTCTAATTCTTCATCAATGGCTTATATGCATGGGAGTTAAAGAAAGCAAAGATGATGACAGGGGTGGGACAGGGGAAGTCCTATCATCAGATCCTCGTGAGGCTGTATTTTTTTCATTTATCTCTCTGTCCAGTATATCACGAAACATGACTGAAACGTGATTCAAAACCCATCAAATATTCCATAACCCTAAACGTGGTGCGTTGTGAAATGTCGGAGCTGCTGTCCTCTTTATATTCCCTGAAAATAGCACCAGTTAAAAATAAAGCAGAGGAAAGGAAAGGAAAACGAAAATAAAGCAAAACCAGTCTGTGAACCCCTTCTCAAAAACGCTTTTTGCGCCAAACGTTTTCCTCAGATGTGGGATATTAAAGTTTTTGCAGAAAACCCAACCGACCGTTGGGAAAAGATCTCTTGAAGTGTACGTGTTCTTTACAACTTTTTAAGGAAACAGGAAAGACGCTTTCTTTCATGCTTAAACGTCGATCTATTATACTTAAAACGCTTTTGTGACCACATGCTAATTAGATGCAAGTGCTTTAAAGTATTCAGTCTTTCAAGGGTCCTATTTGAAATTGTGCTGCTTAAGGCGATATTAAGGTGTCATTCAGACCGTCTGACTTTGCCCAGTGCGAATGTTAAAGGATTATTCTGCTGTCCTGGTTCGACATAGATGTGCCGGTACCCTCTGTAGCGCTCTGTGTTAGCGTAGCCTTAGAAACAGAAACTCTCAAAATTGGAAACTGCGACGGTCACAGTGTTTGATCAGAAAAGGTTTTTTGTTTAAGAAACACTACCCGGTTAACAGCTTGTCTTCAATTTCATAAACAGTTCAGCTACATCCATTTGACGCATATTTTTCATAAGTTCAGTGTCTTTATCGGGGGCACAACCCTACACAGTCTGGAAAAAAATATGAGGCTGTTTTTCCTGTAATTCAGCATCTCCCCCTGTCATGACTTTTAACATTTATTTTTGTCCTTGAGGTCAAAGGTGAACATGTTGCTGTGCGTACACTTCTTGTAAAGGTGTGGGTAAAACATACAGTGATTTTTTTCCGAGCTGCAGGGAACTCGTTTTGAGCTCCAAACGAGGCAGGTACGTATTTTTGTCACACATACCGCGGGTTCTTTCACACCCGACATCGCTTCGCATAGCTCTGATACATTCGCACCTAAGTGCCTGGTGTACATTAAAAGTTCCCAAACACAACAAACGCTGCTGGTAATAACTGAAGATTATCATTTCCTTTGTATTCACAGCCAGGTTCGGGGAAACCTGTGAGCACGTTTGTCCTGTTGAGAAAAGCTGTTAAGTGTTTGACGTCAAAATAGCAATGAACAGGTTATCTCAAGACGGGGAAAGATGGAGGAGTGAACGGTGTGGAGGGATGAAGAAGTGGAGAGAAAACCGGAGTTGGTTGAGAAAACACCGGACGTTCCGCCCTGTACATAGGACATAGGTGTCGTATGCAGAGAAAATACGACTGATGGACACGGGAGTACACAAGCTTCTGTAGCGGTAGCAAGCAAGCGTTATCGCTATGCTGGTTTAAAAAGGCCTTAAGAATAAGTGACTATAGTGAAGCATGCAAGCCACTGACTGTTTAATTTTCTGTATCAATACCATACCCACTGCCTGCACATGTGCAGGAACACGTCTTTTTGCATGACTCGCAAGAAATCGTCTTCAGACTTATTCGTAAAGTGTAAACTTCCACAGCAACATTTATGCGCTTCAGAAAAAATGGAACATCATCATTATTCGCGATGCCTCTTGTTTATCACATTTGTTCAAGAGTTTTCACCACAGTAAGCCAAGTTAGAACTGTGCCTGTATATTTACAGACACGCTTACCGGTTTATGTAAATGTGCGTGAAAATAGCACAGCCGGACTTTTCAAGAAAAGATGTTTGAAAATTTCCTCACCTTCTGTTCAAACAGCAAACACGACGTATAGGTGCACAAGATATCCTTTTAAACCGAAAAGCTTGAACACTGACAAGTTTTAAAGACGACGGGTCTGACTGCTCGAAAGCGCATAGGTCAGCGTTGAAGACTTCAAATAGTCGCTGAGCTCATGCGGTCGCCGCTCACCTTTTGTGAGCCTGAAAATGAGTCTAACCTACTTTGAGGCCAGGACTGGGCCCTAGACCTGTTCCCACACCTCCCGCACAAAGGGGGGACACGAACAGTAAGCCACAGGGGGAAGGGGGTGTAGAAAGGAGAAAAGGGTAGTGGGTGAGGGGAGAGATACATTTGCTTTCAAGGGAGTGGATATAGTCTGTCCCTTTAATCATGCGGGTTTTTTTTCGAGTTCTGCTGTCAACGCTGTCTATAGGCGTGTACGGTTATTTTGGGAGGCTACTCTCCAAAAATGGAAGTAAAAGACTTCTCGCGTTGAATGAGCTGACGATTTCACTCTTACCGCGTCTGTGAGACCTGGGACAGTTATTGCCTCTGGATTGAGAGTTGCAGGTCCTTGCGCGTGCCAGTCACCTGACGTGTCATTCACAAACTGGGATGAACTTCGTCATTCTGTTGCCCAGAGGAAGCAAAAATTGTCGATCCCAATGCTCAGGGGTAAACTGTAAGCGCAAGGCATACAAATGTTTTTGATGGGCTGCACACATAATTAGTTCTTTTTCTGATAAAGATTTCGCAGCTGTTTTCTAGCGCGTCCGCTATTGACCATTGACCTGACCTATAATGTCCGGAGTCAGATTTGTTGTTGCCTAACCACATCACAACAATATGTCAGAATATAAAAGTGTTTTTATACACCAGAGCATCGTGGTGTGTGGCCAGCGTTCGTTATGCAACTATCGTATCTGGCCTGCGAGATTAACTCGTCATTTATGGATCTGGGGCGGGGTTCGCTTGCCTTGCGGAGCATAATGTTCACCACTTTTCAATACTGCCCCTCACATTATTTCAAACTGATGTCTTCTTAACTGAATTCATGTCTAATAGCAACATTCTGATATGAAAAAAAGATAAACATGTAGCGACGAGTTTTTATAGATCATTAAATAAATATTTTATCTAAATGGCTTCTAGTATATTCATCCAGCAACGACAAGTTATAACTTTGTCAGTTTCAAGCATCCTGTCCTCCTGACGCCACACGCTGGAAGCGGGCGATACCTGATAATCATCTGTTGTTATGCATGGAGATGAGTATGTCATCAAACGTTCGCTACTGCTCTACGCCGCTTAATGGGAAGAAAATGGACAGTAATAGAATTCACAACAAGAAGTTGGTAAGAAGGGAAATTCTCCCTCACCAATCAGGAGGAATTCATCAATACTTGAAAAAAATAGGACGAAAGTTAACAGAAAGTACAGTAACAGTGGCAACAAGGAGAGAGCAAAAAATCCATGCAAGCTGCAGACTGAACCACGAAGTTCGCCAGTGTTTAAACCCTGTCGAAATAACAGTTAAAAAGAAATCGACTTCTCAGAACCGACTCGCACGCGGTAACGATTCAATTCTCGAAAATAGTTTTCGTCTTTGGGAGTGTACATTAAAGCCACTGCTGTAAATCACAAAGCTGATACGTCGGTGGGCAGAACAGCCATGGAGACACCCTTAACACTAAACGAAATATATAAGGTGAGTTTACATTCAGAGGAAATAAATTTAATTTTAATTAAACAAGTGACTGCAGCTTGGAGTAAAACGTGGTGACCTCAAGGGATGTAATCCAAGCTAAATGCTAAAACAAAATGAGCGTTTCGGAGGAAAAATAAATAAAGTAAAATATGTGGACAAGTACATTTTCTCATTTTCATTTTTCCTCCTACTATTTTCTACTTAATAAAGAGTTTTAATTTGACGTTTGCAGACGCCCTGTTGGCCACCAGTAAATGCGATATAACGTACCAGTAAAATGTGCTTAAACTGTTCTGAAAAGCATGTCAGGTCTCTTCTTAAAATTATTAGAAATGGCTGTAAAAGGGCCCCGGGGCAGTGATTTCTTTTACAGCAGCCAGCTACTGCACACCCAGCATGAAGTTTTGTGTAGCTTTGGCTACTACACACTTTACGGTCGCGGTAACCAGAACCTAAATGAAGTCAAATCCCATTATACTATATTTTACTTTATTTATTGATTTGCGTTCTTGCTGTGTCCTGATAATGGGATAGTGCCGCGAAACGCTGGCTGTTTTAGTGTCTGGTCCGGCTCAGTTCCCTTGTCACCACAAGTTTGTGGCAGTGTCTATTATGATCTAATTTACCATTGGCATGGATTACGCAATGACAACAGGAGACAATATGTATTGCCTGCAA
Organism: Lanistes nyassanus; assembly: GCA_004794575.1. Lineage (NCBI taxonomy): Eukaryota > Metazoa > Mollusca > Gastropoda > Architaenioglossa > Ampullariidae > Lanistes > Lanistes nyassanus. The sequence goes on along the minus strand of SMGT01000964.1, from coordinate 92,029 downwards.
TAAGACAGGCAGGCAGGCAGACAGACAGGCAGGCAGATGTTCTTTAATTTGCTTGTTTGTTTGTTGCCACGAAGCCAACGCCAGTGTGAATATGTTCGAAGTCAAGTGTGCACCTGCAGGCTCCCTAGCATTGGCGTATAGCTGTGCACTGTGACAGAACCGTTCTGACGTCCACCCAGGCACTCCCTCCATGTCAGCCTGACCCGTTGCAGAGTGTGCTGGGCTGATCCTGACTCAGTTTTCTGCAGACGCGGAAGGTACTGGATTTCACGGTCGCTGCCTGTCTTTGTATCAAGAGTCAGTCAGCCGTCTCCAGGGAAATGAAGGATGTTAAACGACTCTTCCGGTCTTTCTTAACCACATAAATATGTAACTACGTAGAGGCTGAGTTTGGGGAACCAGGGCATACATTTGTCCGGTTAAGAACAACCCTCGTGAGATCGTCCTTCTTTCGAAACAGAAAGGCAAAGAAACAGAAATGCAAAAATGTAGAACCAAAACTGCGAAAAGATAGGGGAAAATGGAAAAACGTTTAGTAAACAGCGCGAGCACGTTGAAATATGAAGACGCGCTGGAAAACAAGAAGATATAGAAACACGAGGATAGCAGAAACACCGGCCTGCTTTTTGTCCTCTTTTCCTGCCGGCCTGCGTTCCTTCCTTCACCCTTGCTTCTTTGTAGTGCCACTCGTTTCAAGAACTTCGACCGGCTCTTTATTTCTGGTGGTCGGAGAAGAAGGGCAGGATGTAGGGTTTGTCGCCAAGGCAACGAGATTCGTGGGTAATAAGTTTTAATTTCGTCTCCAGAACACGTTGTTTGTCTGCATGTGCACACGTCACCTGTTTACATGGTTTACTGTAATCTAGCTTTAACAACAAGAAAAAAATAGAAGCTCTCCTTTTCATTCTTTTATTTTTTATGGGAGGACAATGCTTCCTTTCAATATTTCTTTACAACAGAAGCCCCGAAACATTCCATCACCCTCTGACCACTGCATGCACTTCTAGGAAGAGGACAGACAAAAAGCTGATGCCAGTCAGGGCTGGTAAAGTGACAGTCTGCAAAGAACTTGGTTGACCAATCTGTGACGGGCCACAAATCCAATATGTTCATCGACAAAAAAATAAGGGGTTGTGGAGGGGGGAACGCTCAGCGATTCAATTTAACCCATCGTCCGTGACCCTAACAACCAGCCATCACCCCCCCCCCACACACACACACACACACTCCCCACTACCCCTACTGATGTGAGCGGTTTTCATAACGGACACAGGGAGAGGCCAGCGCACAACACGATATCGTCTGTCACAACCTGCGAAACCGGATTTGCGGTGAGATAAATTATCTGCTCGCCAGACGTCCTCGCGCTCCCATGAACCGATCGCGCGCGCGCACTGTCACACACGTACACACACCGATCCACGCACACGCTCGGCCGACATTTGCCTCCCCTGGTTCAATTTATGAATTGTTAACACAGCACGTTGATAAGCCAACGCCTATTTTTTTATTTGGTTTTCCTGCACACATTATTTTTCTGCCTATCGACCAAGTTCACATATTACTACACTGCGGCAGACATGACGTTCTCGTGTTCTTATTTGTTATTACTAATGATTTATTGTTGCTAAGTGGCAGGACATTGCATTAGTGCGTATGTGTCTGCGTGTGCGTGTCTGCGTATGCGCGTCTATGTTTGCGCATAAGAGAAAAAAACAAGATTAGGTCGTTGCAGCAGCACAACAGCCACTAAGTGCACGAGCAGAATCGTATCCCAGGACCACAGGTCAGTTATAAATAGATCAAAATCGTGCAACCGCGCATTCGCAGGTAGACTTTTCGTAAGTGTGGAATGTGGAGTGCATAAGTAAGAAGAAAAGGCTGTTTACGTTGTAGTGGGGATTTAAGGACAATCGCAAAATTTGACACCATGACATATTTTATCACCTTCTGTCGGATACCCCTTGTTACCTCAGGTCAGAAACTCAGCAAAGCGTTGACAGTAAACTCCACATGGCATCTTTATATTTCTACGGCTGGCGCCACAGTTTGAACGAGATATGAACCGTATAATACCCACACAGTTTTATTAAAAGGGTGGCAGATTCCTAACTTTTTTGCATCCAGGAACGCACACACATACAAATTACGAGAGAGAGGGGGGAGGGAGAGAGAGAAACCCATACGTGCAACGTTTTCGTACCTAATCTGCTTCATTTGCATTTCTGTCTACAGTGTAAGCCACCATTATGTCACCGTTGCATGAGGCCAAATATTTACTCACGTTTTCACTCATTCACTCGCTCCGTATTTGTTTTCAGTCACTCACTCGCCTGCTCGCTCGCTCGCCAAATCTGTGCAACACTCACCAGACTGCAGGCGGGTTGAACTAGTCCTGGTTCACCTCCCAAGGTTTCACGCTGTATTTTGTCTTTCTCGGCACACAGGCAGAACTGCAAGCCACCCAGCGACTACTCCCTAAATTTTCCAGCCTTCCGAACAGGTTGTGTCCACACTCACCAAACCTGGATCACCCCAGCACGACGTAACTTCCGCCTGAACTCCCCTAACGCTGGACTCTTTTTTTTTGGAGGTGGGGGTGGGGGGTGGACTCTAACGACGATAAAATGCCAACCGACACCGTCCTCTTTTGCTTATCTGTTTACTGGCGTGCTTTTTTGTCCAATTCAGATTGTTCATTGCGGGATCATTATTTGCCAGACCTGCATAAAGGGTTCCCACCCACCTTCCTCTCTGCGTTTCAGATTGCCGGCACGTCGCCCAACCTACCCCCCTGGCTTTTTCCGACTTCACCACTTCCATTCACATCACCGAACCCCGACTAGCGTGCGGTGTCTAGTCAGTGACATTTTGGGCGCGTTATTTGTCAGAGGAATGCCGAGGGTTCGTTTTCCACTGGCGCGACAGCATGTGACAAGACTGTCAGAAAAAAGAAAAGCCATGGTAGTTTCACCCACTGCCCTTTGTGAAATACACAAATGCTGTTTTGTGCAAACACACATTTTCGAGTAGTGTCTGTGCAAGTGTGCGGTATAGCACTAACAAGATGTGTGCTTCCTGCTTGACAGTCTTGAATAAGCTGGTTTCGTAAGATGAGGAGGTGGGGAATAGGTGCACCAGGATTTCACCATAGCTCAGAACATCCACACTTATCAGAAGTCCGCAACAGTAACAAAAATAGGAGAAAAGGCGGATGCTGCAGACATTGAGTCTAAAAACAAAACAACCAACACAAAATAAATAACAGAATTATTTTGTGATTTTAACACTATTGAAGAGGTAGGTAGGTAATAGGTAGGTAGGTAGGTAGGTAGGTTGGTTGGTTGGTTGGTTGGTTGGTTGGTTGGTTGGTTGGTTGGTTGGTTGGTTGGTTGGTTGGTTGGTTGGTTGGTTGGTTGGTTGGTTGGTTGCGACAAAAAAGATGATGAGGATATTGACGTGAACACCTACAACAGATGAGAAACAAACAACTGTATTTTCCAATCATGACATTCATCAAAGCCACCATCAACATCTCTGTGTTGCTTATCGTCAACAGCATCAACATCTCCAGCAGCAGGTGTCAAAAATGACTCATCTGCTGTCTCTCGGTAATAACCCGAAGCGTTTGTATCCGATGACGGGACTTTTTTTTATCGTATTAAGAGTATACAAAATCAAATCCACGAACTTCTTTTCTAAGACAGATTCATGCTTTCTGTATGAGTGGGTGTTTACGTGCGCGCGTACCCGCCCATTTACAGCTATTTCGACATTGTTTTGTCACCAACCCGTATACCTGTAATAAACAAGTAGAATGACAAGTGCGGGAACCATGAAGGGCAATAAAATAAAATCTTGCTTAGAATCTGAGCATGCGTTTGTTGGCGCGCCCGTATTCATACGCCTAATATATATGTGAGTAGTCGAGTGTGTTGGTTTATCTGTGTGTGCATGTCTTTTCTGGATGTGAGTATGCTTCTGTGTGCGTGCTCAGGCCCCTTTAGCAAGTTTGACAACATACCGCAGCTTGCAGTGCTGGGTCATGTCGCGGTGGTCGGGTGGGTGTTGAAAGTCGATAAAAACAGCGAGGGCGGCAGACAAGTGGATCGGCGGTCGCCAGACCAGTTTCCGCACAGCCGGGTGGCAGGAATCTAGCCGCGTGCTGACTGCCTGCCCTACTTGGTGAGCTGCGCACAAGCCCTTTTATCTGCCCTCCTCAATGTTCTCTCTCCCGCGCCTTCCATATTTAGTCAAGACCGCCAGCTTGCGTGTGGAGGCACAATTCAAGCGAAATATACGACCGTCTCCTATAGCTTGTCTCTTATATTCTTTTTTTTTCTTAGTCTCCTTCGCGCACACACACATACACTCTTTCTTTCTCTCTCTCTCTCTCTTAGTTACTCAAAACCGGTCTTAATCCTGTTAATCTCTTGGCTACAAGAGGATTCCGCAAATCATCTAAACAAAATAACATAAACACTGTAACAACATAACGACTGATGCTAACATACTACAATAAAATGTCTAGTGATGACAGGGGCATTTCTTTTCTTTATTTTCTTTCTTTCTTTCTTTCTTTCTTTCTTTTTTTTTTT
>SMGT01000964.1:45467-87417 GCA_004794575.1 Lanistes nyassanus | reverse complement strand
GGAGAGGGTAGGGGTGGGGAGTCGACAGATGCGAAAACGACGAAGACGACGATTAAAACAGCGACCCACGATAGCTCCGGTCCAACAGCCTGTGATCTATAGCTTATTGTAATAAAATGTAGCTGTTTGGACTTTTATGGAATTCTTTCCGATGACAAAAAAATCAAGGAAATGACCTCAGACATTTTTAATGCAATCGCGCGCGCGCGCCCCTTGCGTATAAACGCGAGGACAAAGAAGTAAAAAGAAAAACGAGGAAGTAACAGAGACCAGACTGTCACGTCCTCCGCTTCGACATTTCCTTTCCCTCTCTCTCTCTCTTCATCTCCTCGCGCGTGCACAAGCTAGCTCACTCGCATAGGCGCATGCACGCAGATTCACCCAATAAGGTACTTGCCATAAAAACGAAGCAACCAAAGAAACGGACCAATCAAATTAACGAGCAACCGAGCGATCTTTTGTGCGCAGAGCCACAGATTCTCATCGCAACTTGCTTGTGGTACTGACTTTCGTGCACAAATCGAATTGTGACTTACATGCAAACAGCAAAGGTATTATCACCGACAATATGTGTGGGCCCCTACTAGGGCGCAAGGTACTCATAAACGGGAGATGGGATTAAACGATGATTAACGAGTTGACTCCACCTGTCTGGTTATTATAACCCCAATATCCCGACAAAAGAAGAAAAATAGTGCGGGGGCGGGGGTAGGGTCGGTTTTCGGTGTCGTGCTGCGGGGGTAAGATGACTGGCGGATGAGCACCACAGCCCCTCATAATGCATGAATGATTACGCCCCGAGTTGCATAATATGCAAGGCAAACCGTAAATAAAAAGAACCAAGCCCTTGTAATGTTATGGAAATTTGCCCAACACGAACTCGCGCCCTCACAGAGCCGATTTCACAGTAACGTCGGGAAATGTCAAATTAGTAGTCAGTCACATAGTTGTGTTGCGTCGTAGCCGAATTTCTACAGAACTGTGATTTTCGCATTCCTTGCGCTAGAAGTTGGCGTTAGATATATATATATATATTCGTTTAGAGACAGAAATAAAATGTCTATAACCCATTTTTTAAATTTTAATAAAACTTTCACCGCTCATACAAAATCCGTGTTAGCCACTTAAAAGGCAGCGGATTTTCTGGACTGGGGTTATGTTTTTATTTTAATTTCTTGCTGCAAGTTAATCAAAGCGTGCCACTGAGATGAGCAGTAAATCTGCACACATCCGTCCAACACAGCAATCATCTATTGTCGTCAAACTCTTTGTCTTCGTTGGCACGGCAATCTTCTTTGTTTTCTACATTCTCGTCATCGTCTTTCCAGTCATCTTTCGTCATCATCGTTGTTAACGCTGCCGTCTTCAATGCTGTTCATGTAAACCAATTCCTAAAAGTATATCTTTGTGTGTGCATTTGCGTGCGTAAGAGAGAGAGAGAGAGAGATGCCAAAGTATGCTAACTTCCCTGAACATTTCAGCTAAAGTCAACATAGTGTAAAGCGAACATAACGCTTGTTTTTCAGATGTGTCCTTCGAGAGTGTCCTGTTGATATTTTAAAATCACTTCCCACCCTAGCACTTTCCCGCTGTTTGTGCAGGGAGCCCGGAAGAAGAATAAAGTAAAACAGAAAAGCTGTGTCGTGCTATGTTGCATTTCCGGAGTGCATTAATGTTTCATTTGGGTAACATGGAAAATGTTTCGGTGGATGGAGCATTGATTTTCATACGGTCATAGTTTTGTTCGCCCCTCCATATTGTTTGACAGGAAATGCTGGCGTGTGAGGTTTCATCTAAATATCATTTATCTTTTAACCATAAACACATCTCACTTCCCACTTGCAAAATACTGTTTATGTTAAATAAGTCAGCTGATCCCTGTATCCGTTTTTCTCTTTTTTGAACTCTCGATTTCATTTCTTACGTTGCATTTCTGTCACCCATGTTTGTTGTTAATCTAAAACGTTGCTGTTTATTCCTAGATAGCGTATACTGTACGCTCTCACGCGGAGGTCAGAACTAAGCACTATAACCATCTAGGTCATTTAACTTTAAAGCTGACTTCCACTTGGAGAATAAACGCATTTCGTTCACCTAAAAAAAGCAAGTGACTTCGAAGCAGAGTCGCGGAGCCACAGAGAGTAAGAAACACAGACGGTCAAGGGTCACTTAGAGGTGTGCAGGCCATTTTGAAACTTTTCCATCTGCGTGCTTTAAATAAAATTCTTCAATAAGCAGCAGCCCAGAGGGTGTATCAGATGAAGAGAAGACAAGAGTGTTCGTCTTACAAACGTCTGCTTTAAGTCTACAGGATCCGCATGCATGTAAACTTGTTTTTTCTGTCTCTGAAAACACTGTTTCGGCGAACTTGGAATAAGCTGTTCTCTCCTGGGACGACCGAATAAAGAGGGAAAATGGGCTAATCGGTTTTCGTGCATGGGAAATTCGAGGAATTCGCCCTGACAGGAATGTCAGATATTCGGCTGTCTTGCATGCGGGGCCAGACAACCATTCAATATTCTGAACACTCTGGACACGAAACATGATCCCATATTTGTACGATGACTGTTACTTACATGTAAACAATATATTGATATACTGATCGCATTGCTAAAGAAACGTAGTTTTTTCTGAAAAAGAATATAGCTAAAATATAGGCTTATAGATTTACGTACCCCAGACAGCTGTATAAAAAGTTCCACCCGCATGTTGACAGCGTGACGAAAACTTCGTCCAAAGAAGAATGAACGGCTAGCGCGAGCAGAGAGACGCCATCGTTAACATTATCGATTGTTTATTGATCGGCTGCAGTTCTGCCGCGTCGCGTCCCGAGAAAAGTTCGGCAAACACTTCCAGTCAGGCCGTGGGTGATGCAACTGGCGACCTCCGGTTTTTCAATCGCGAACGAACATGACGGGTGCTGACATAGTTATTTAAGAGAGCGTACAGTAAAGCAGCGCTTGTAGTAAGCATTTCTAACAAGAGATATTTTTTCCCTACATCTGTACTTCCAAACGCAGACAAGAGTGCACTTGGGTACACACTCACCCACACGTGGGATCCCACAGGTAGACTTGCGCGCGTAGACACGCATACCCACAGCCACACTTTCTCGCACGGGCGCCCTCATCTACGCAAAACAATACAGACATGTGGACGCACGTACACACATCTAAACGTGTTCATTCCAAGCATACGAGGAAAAGAACCTGCCTAGATACTTGCTCTGTGATGATCAAACATGCAAGAACCCGCGCATGCATGCACGCACGTATACGTACTCGACACTTCACGCATGCACGTACGAATACGTATACTCGACACTTCATGCATGCACGTATACGTACTCGACACTTCACGCATGCACGCACGAATGCGTACTCGACACTTCCATCGCTTCCCAACTCAAACCGCACGAAACCTCAACTGCTGAATTGAATGCAAAAGAGCAAAACTAGAATAGGATTCAGTCAGGACAACTCACTCACCTTGTAGTAAATTTCTCCCCAGTCCATCATGTAGTTCGCCAAGTCCCGAAAGTAAAAAAACACAAGGGCCGTAGTGAGAACCATCGTAATTCGTCAGTTGCTGTTGGTGTTTTCTCCACTTAATAAACTACAAACACTCCGTTCTTAACTGCTCTTTGACCCTCGAAATCCTCAGTTCAAGTTCGAAATGGGTCAAATAACTGCTGACGGTGTTTGTCTTAAGCCCTACACACCTTTAACGTCGAAAGGTATTTCGTGCGGAGGCACGTGTTCAACTATCTCGCTCTCTGTCGTTGAAATTGGCTGTCTTTATTCAAAGGCAAGTGTACGAAAGAACAGGTATTAACTGCGTAATATTTGAGTGTGTAGTGACGTTCTCATGGAAATGTAATGAGAACAGATCAAAAGTTTTTTGTTGTTTTTTTAGGGGTGTGGAGCCTTCAAGAACACTATCAGCTATCTTCATCTATCGTCCTCGCTATACCCTTGCGGGAAGTCCATGTTTACAAACTTAAAAATTTCATGAAGCCCGTTGGCAAAGCGCAGTCTGTGAAAGGCGAAGTCTATGGAATGGATCCTTCCAGCATCGAACCGTGCAGGGCAGGTCACTCTGCAGCTATTGCTTCTGTGAATATTTGATGATGATAAATTCTCAATGCGCCGCCCTGGCTTGATCGAAATTCTCTCCTGCCGTTGTCCTGTCAACAGACGAACAGTTTCCTTTTCAAAGGCCAAGCCTGGATAAAATGGCTGCTTGAAAAAGTGAGCGATAAGCAGCATTATGACGAGAATGGGATGAAGTCAGTAGAGTTAAGACTTTTTTTTAAAATTCCAGGGTGGATGGGGACAGTAGCTAAAAATATATTCCAGGTGTACACAAGTCGTCTAGTGGGGTGTGGTACTTGACATGTTAAGCTACAGCTAACAAGATCTGCTTTAGTGGTTAACCTTGAGACTCTTTTGGTGACGTAACCTAACAAGTGAATCAAATATCCAAGACAGCAGTGTAAGGGGTCTGTCACTCCTCACCCATTTTCCTTTCCTGTGTCCCTTCTTCTCTCTGTCTTTTCTCCCATTTCTGACTTCCGCCCCTCTTTCGTCGCTATCTGAATGCAATACACTCTGCGGGCAATACACACGCGGGCGCGCACACAAACCGACAACCTTACGCACCAACGCGCCTCCCCCCATCCCCCCAACACATATCTCCTCACACAGAGGTGAAGGAGAAAGAGGTAAAGAGGTGAATGATAAAGAGGTAAAGAGGTGAAGGAGAACGAGGTAAAGAGGCGAAGGAGAAAGAGGTGAAGGAGAAAGAGGTAAAGGATAAAGAGGTGAAGGAGAACGAGGTACAAAGGTGAAGGAGAAAGAGGTGAAGGAGAACGAGGTAAAGAGGGGAGAAAGAAAAAAGTGAACATAGAAACACAACGCTCAAAAGGAAGGAAAACATCACGGCCCGAGCACAGATCCCGCCAGGTAATCCCCATGTTAGTACAACACTCACGCAGACTCATTCACCTCAACTGCATCGCACCTATCGCCCACTTTCTCCCAGCGGCGGTCCACAACTTGGTAGACAGTATAAACGTCAGACAAAGCAGGGTGAAAGGGTTAAGTAGGCAGACATTTTTAGAATGCTTAGATTCCAAGTAAACAAAATGAGAAAATACTCAGCGTGGGTGTTTACCCACCAATTTACCATCATGCTATTGTAACGAATGGCTCAGATAACAGGAAGAACAATATTCAAATTAGTTCGTTATCTATATCTTCGACATCGTCTTCAATCGTACCCTTACCTTCCTCGGCGACGACAATCGAAAGCACACCTACAGGCAGACTCTGAACACGGTAGCAGTGACGTGAAACAGGACACAGCAAAGGACAAGAAAGATTTAATGACAAACACATAACCTTACGTGGGAGACTGTTTTTGCCACGGTCGTGGCTTGTAAACGGAGGCATGACAAATTATCATCTGCTCAGCTGTAAAACTCTGACAGCGGTTTGGCTTCAACACTGCTTTAGACACTTGTGAGGTTTGATCGTGTATTGCCCAGTTCTGAGAACTGTGAAACTCTGTGCGTCTGTATATTTGTCTGTTCGCTCAGTCGGCTTATCTGCTTGTCTCGTTTCTTTTTAACTGTTACAAGAATTCTTTCTCTGCGTTCTCCCCAACCCCCAAACATTTTTGATTATCGTTCCCTCACTCCCTTTTTTCTCTCTCTCTCTTCACCCTCTCCACCACTCGTACGCGCGTATGTGTACATGCGTGTGCAGTCGCACGAGCAAGTAGATGTGTAGGTAATTGCAAGCGTGGGTGTGTGGCTGTAGATGTGTGGGTGCTATGGAGCTATTGCTGCCGCTCACAAGGACAGTTTTGTCTCGACAATCGATCTCCTCCGACCTATGCGTGCCCTCCCCGACGACCTTGTAGGGATTCAAAACAACACACCGTATCCTGACTCAGCGTTTCTTCGCAGTTGTTTTTGAAGTTAAAAAAAGTGCCTTCATTCTCTTACTGTTTTGCTGCCTGTCCTACCGTTCTCGCACACAGCGCGAGCTACCCAAGCTTTGCTAGTCCAGGCCGCAGCGTACTGGGGCAGGTATATGCAAACTTGCTAGTCGCAATATATACTTGCATCCGGAAACCGTGTGTCCTCGTACAAACAGTCCACTTAGGTCGCATCCACTCGTGATGTCCCGCGGGGCCGAGAGCATGCGCAGACGTGATATTTTTCCAGCACACGTGCACTAGGGATGTGCCTGAACGCGCGGTACGCTCTGATACGCACGTCTTGCAAGTTAATAATAATAATGGGGCATTTATAAGGCTCACAGCGCCTGACAGAATACAGGTAGACACACAAGGGCACAGACAGACGCCAACGCAATACAGTAATTAACCAATGAGCAGACGAGCAGAGCAGCTCCATTTCTCATGTTGTCAGCGCAGCCGCATAGCACGTCATCAGTTCCAATGTGCAGGGGGGGGGGGGCAAATACCCCACCTATAAGTATTTCTTTTACTGGCTTACTTCTAGCTTTACTAAATGGCTGTTTGTCGGTGTGCGTTCCTGCGGTAAACGTAAGACACCGGTCCACTTACCTGGGATGCCGGCAGGTGGGTGAAGGCTGAAACACTTTGTACACACCTTGTCAGGTCGAAAAAAATTCGCAGCAAAGCGGAAGCCACCTCGCCCGTGTGTCCGCGAGCCCGTGTCAGCAAGCTGTTGCAGTGTGTGTTGTCACTCAGGCGAAGAGTCTGCCGTCCCTGTACACACGCAGGTGTGTGTGTGTGCTGGAGGAGGGAGGAATGCTATTGTCAACTCTCTTACAATTACGCCTATAAGCCTCCAGCGCTACCACCGCCCGATCCAATCTGATGTTGCGAAGCTAGCAGTACCAATCTGTGGGCCGGTGTGTGCACATCGACAGGAGTTGTCATGGTCTCGCTTGGTTGACTGCGTAGCCCTCTCCCGTTCGTTATATTTTCAAAAGGCGGACAGTTTTGTGACCTGTCGTTTCATGTCGACGACCCGTGTCGCTCTCACCTGCAGCGTGTTGGGCCCGTCAGGAAGAAAGAATCAACGTGTTTCTTGTCGGCCCTTTTTCGCTGGGGAATGCTCCCAACTGCCAAGAAAATGTCTCCAGCGTTATCACACTTCCTGCTAGTTTCCATGGCAACAGGACGCGCGTGGGTTTGCAGAGATGGGTTCATTTGGGCGAGGGGTGGGAGGGTTACAGGGAGGGAGGAGGTGAACAGTTTGCGTGTCTGTGCTTTTAACATGACGCGGTGTTTCGATCGAAGATAATGAAGCCTCCCTCACGTAACAGGTATTATTTTACTATAACCGGATTAAGACGGTTCGATAACGCAGAGTGGAACGTGTTACAGAATTGTTTCACAAATTTGCAATCCAGATGAAGTATGGTTTTGAGGAAGTTAGTCAAAGCCTGTATGTAGAACACTGACTATAGTGAAGATATGTCTTGGGAGAAATCTCTCAAACGATACTGAACATACTCTTTCTCGCAGACGTAATGCGACACGTGATTACAGAGGTCTGTGACATTCTTCTACCCCGTTTTCACGTGACTTTTTGACGCACCGTCTGACGCTAGCTTTACGTCCGTACGGATCCATCATCTTTTGAGTGACGTACCGCTAAATAAATCGAAAACGGGTTCTCTCAGTGAACATGCCTCTCGGCATGGATTCAGAAAGATTTGTCAAAAGAAACGCGTTTTTGTCGACGCAGTACTAGGTATAAGAAAGTGCAGTGTGTATAATCAAAATAAAAGACTGTATCTTTGGTACGCTGATATCATTTGTCTTCGTGTGTGTTTATGTCTATGGAGAGGAGGGGGATCGAACAGGCAAATGAATAAACGAGGGCAGAGGAAAAACATATTTCAACGAATAAATGGGAAAGTTCTAGTGTGTAGCTTATTCCTGCCTTTCGGAAAAAAGTGGAAAATGAGTGAATGGACCAAGAAATACAGGAAGCGATCAAGATATAAAGGAAGATTTCAAAAAAGAAGAAGGATGAACAAAAGGGAGGAAGAAAGAAAGAAAGCAAAAGAGTCGTCATAGAACACGTTAAAGGTCAGGGGTTACCAATGATGTCGATTGGTCCCGCTTGTTGTCCTGTAATGCGTACACCATTAAGTGAAATGATTCATTTTTAACGTCCTTATGCTTTCAGCACGTATTCCTGTTTTGTGTACCAACATGGCTAGACGATAACAGTGTACCTTGAAAGTATGTCTGTGGCCGTATGCATAAAGGTTGTACTAAAGAGGGGGGGGGTATTTGTTGGTTAACGTCCCGCCGCAAACTCTGTGCATATCAGGACGGTGTTGCTTAGACAAAGTTTACGTGCTGCCACACGTGGGACTGGTGGCGCAACACGGGCCTCAGTCCCACCCAGTCACATTACACTGACACCGGGCCAACCAGTCCTAGTACTGTTCCCTGTAGTGCCAGGCGTCTGGCAGGGCAGCTACTAGATTGCCAATTTTTAAGTCTTAGGTGTGCCTCGGCCGGGATGCAAACCACCGACCTCCCGCCTCGGAAGCGGACGCCTTAACCACTTGTACTATAGAAGTCCCAGAACTTTGGCGAATGCCTGAGAACAACATTCACATTGTCCTTTAATTTTCACATGCAGCCTGCAACAAAAATTACCAGTTTATGAATGAAGTCCCCGGGCCGCGATGTCCTTCAGCGGATGCCATTACCGGGGCGAAAAATGGACTTATCGGCCGATGATGGTTGACATTATATCGCGGTCATGCACAGAACGGCGTGTCCCAAAACTAAAAACGTTGTATGCGCTAGGCTAGAATAAATTAGGCGATATGATGCCAGATGCGGATGACAGCGGTTTGTTGAAACGCATGCCTTAATGTCAGTGACAGTGATTAGTTAAAAAGCATGCTTTGGTTGCGTCCCTTGCCTTAGCAGCGAGCTAGACCCCAGCGCCATGTCCTCCGGACATCAACTCCTTGCGTACCTGACGCAGACTTTAAAAGGTTTTAATGTCGAGATTTCTGGCGGTACGAGGAAGACTCTGATCAAATCGTCAATATTTCAACGTAACCTGTTTAGCTAGTTTTCCTGTGGCCACTTTTTGATTCATTCCTTATCTTTTGACATACATACATACATACATACATACATACATACATACATACATACATACATACATACATACATACATACATACATATTTTGTCTCAATAGACCGTGACATTTAGAACCAAACTTCTAAAACCTTGTCTGTGGACAGACATCTGTTTGCTCCAGCTAGCCTACATTTCGGCAATGAGTTTATAAGGACAGAGATAACGGATAAGCTACTGAATAGAAACTAGGACCTGTGTTCTGGCATAATACAAGACATCTTTCACACAGGCTGTTCTTCCGCCCCTGCGAGATGTGGGTCCCCGGGGCGAGACTTCTTGCCATAGCAATATGCGCGGGTAAGGAACAGCTAGCTAATGAAAAACAAGCTGCAATTGAAGAGAATTTAATATTTTTATTTGTTCGTTAAGATTTGTCTTATAAAGCTTCTTTCTTTCTATTCTGTGGGACCAATACTGCGGTAACATCTTAATGACCTTGTGCTTATCATCAGTACAAGTGTTGGGCTTCTCTCATTTCCTCCACTGCAGATGATGTTTTCACGGCTTGAATGGAAGAAAGTGCTTTTGTGAATGGTAAAGTTACATCTGACGTAAAGTTACATCTATTCTCTCTCTCTCTCTCTCCCTCTACCGCTCTTTCTGTCCCCCCTCCCCGCCCCTACTTTCCACTCCACTTTCTTTCTCGTTTGAGGATCCGTGTTACCTGTGTTTTATTTTAAATTGTTTCGTTTTTGCCATTTCGTTGTGACCTCTCTCTCTAGCTCGCTCGCTCGCTCTTAATACCCCGTCCATCTCCACATTTTCCCTTTCTCTCTCTCCTGTTTATCTCTCTCTTCTCTCTCTCGCTCCCACATTCTGTCGCTCGCATGTGTGGTGTGTCGACCACCTCGGTAGTCTAGTGGTTAGGGCATTCACTTCCGAAGCGGGAGGTCGGTTGGTTCGAAGCCCGGACGAGTCATACCAAAGACTTGACTTACAAGTTGACAATCTAGTAGCTGCCCTGCCAGACGCCTGGTACTATAGGGAACAGTACTAGGACTGGTTGGCCCGGTGTCAGTGTAATGTGACTGGGTGGGACCGAAGTCTGTGTTTTGACAGCAGACCCAGTTCAGCAGCAGTACGTAAACTTTGTCTAAGCAACTCGGTCCTTATGTGCACCTAGTTTGCGGCGGGACATTAAGCAGCAAACATCCAACCATCCAACCAACCAACCTACCGATCTCTGTCCTACCTGCGCTGTTTGCGTCACGTGTGTTGACTCTCTCATCATTGCGGCCCGTCTCATGTGTGCTGTCTCAGTAGTAGTAGTAGTAGTTGTAGTTGTAGTTGTAGTTGTAGTTGTAGTTGTAGTTGTAGTTGTTGTTGTTGTTGTTGTTGTTGTTGCTGCTGCTGCTGCTGCTGCTGCTGCTGCTGCTGCTGCTGCTGTATATCTAATCGGCACGGTCTATACTACTTGTATCGTCCTAACAAAATTTGTCTCTCATAGCCTGTCTGTACCACTTGTGGTTTCCTAACAAACTTGTTCATCTTACCTTTGTTGAGGGCTCGCCTGCAGTTATTAACTGTGCTTTCTCTGCTACCTGTGTTGTTTAACCACTGGTGTCTGCCTCACCTGTGGGATCTCACCTGTGCGGACAACAGCGGTGGCGGCGGGCCAGGACCCCTGCCTACCGGGCTGCCACGCGGAGCTGTCGGACCCCCATCGCAGCTCCACCAGCACCATGCAGTACCCGCTGCAGCCCTTGTGTGACATCTCTCTTTCCAGCGGCTGGTACCGTTTCACTAATGGCATGATGCCAGAGGCCTGTGTCGCCAGGTTCCACGTGAGCTGAAGGGTTCTTTTCCTTCGTTGAAGAAGTTCAGTCCTCAAATACCTGCTCATGCTACCTTTTATTTATGTGTAGCTTTAATAAAGAACAAATGAGGACCGAGCGCTTAAATTATCGAAAGATAACTTTGGAGTTCTCTTTGGAGTTATCTTTCGATAATTTAAGCGCTCTGTCCTCATTTGTTGTTTATTAATTATAATTTGCACCTTGAGGATTTCATGTATTTGTCATATGTTGTGTTCGTCTTTGAATCCTAGTTGTCAACACACGCTTAGTGAGCGGGCTGACTTCATTAAATTGGATTCTCTGTATGCACACGTTGTGTACCGAGGGCTAGCTGTGTGAAGAATAGCGCCGTTATAAAGAAAGGGCGGGCAGATCTTTTTTAGGATCTGCCAAGTTCCTTTTCTTTCGACCCTCTCTTTGCTACGTGTTTGGGTACGGTAAGCTCCCTTGGGCACATACGTCTGCATACGGCTATGTTTGAGCGCTGCCAGTACCTATGTTGGAGTTATCTTATGTGTAGCTTTGTTTGATTATGAATGACAGCGAATAGTTGGCAGGCCATAATATTTCCTTTGTTCCTTATGGTTAACCAACCAGCCAACCAACCATTCGGCATTGATTCTTGTCCAGCAACTACCTTCAAAAGTTGAATGAGGGGATAACCAACAAACTTTAAATGACCTATTGTGTGTACGTCACAGACTGACGTAGTTCACAACTTGCTTACCCACAAGCCAGCCACAGACTACACAGACGAGGACAGAACGCATTGCTTGCAGAAAAGACATAGGTAATGTGAATCTATTTTAGAGTACAACCAGAACTTTGTTGTTCTAGACAGCACCCTATAAGACAAGCAATTGTAAGCAAGTTCGTGCGTCTTTCTTCTCCATAAATCTTTGTTTGTCTTGGGTTTCTCCATAATTCAGTGCGGAACCATCGTTCCGGTATGGTTGTCTGGGAGTCACCCGAGCATTTACGAGGGTATCGTGCAGCGAAAAGCCTGCGCCAATTTCGAAACGGGTGACGAACAGACAGACCCCTGCTGTGAGCACTCCCTGCAGATCGCAGTCAAGAACTGCGGCGAGTTTTATGTGTACTACCTGCAGCCTACGCCGAGCTGCCCCATCGCTTACTGCGCAGGTACGAAAGTCGTTGGCCTTTCCAGTATTATAAACGAAAAGCGCGTGTTTGTCAGCTTGTGCGCGTCTGTGCGTGTGCGTTTGTGTGACTGTGATAAAAAGCAGCCTTCGCCAGTCAGATTGGAAAAGCAAAGGCTTTGAAAAATATACTGAGGTACAAACAACAGTCGCTGAACATTGCTATAAAACAAAATATCCGATCCACATAACTTCGTTCTCAGCGATAATGTCTAACGACATCGTTCCCTTGCAAAAGTTTACTTTCATAGACATGCACCATATAATATATGAAAATATGACTGTATTAGCAGAGTACAGACAACAAGGATTTTCTTTCACTTACGGGTTCCCCCCCCCCCCGTCTTCTTAAAGGTTCTAGGGAGCCATGTCCTGCCGGTCAGTGGTCCCCGGATGGGTTCCCACCTTGTAAGGGTAAGGATCAAAAAGCTGTTGTTTTTTTTTTTTACTTTTTGGTCTGGTTCACAGTGTATGTTTCTCCTGGTTAAGTACATTTCTGAATATATATATATATAACACTTTTTTGGTTCAATGTGCTTATCTGTTGCCTGTTTTTCCTTATCATTTGTTATTCTTTTCAGTGTGCTGTCTTTGAACCTCTGCCACCGTTCTTATCTTCTTCACCCCCAGATAACAGTCTCTTATCTTTCCTGAACAATGTCAGCTATTTTGAAATAACTTTACCTTTATCATCTACCGTTTCGTCATAATTTCTGCAATATATCTGTCCTTCGTTTGCTGTAAAATTAGCGATATCGTTAACCTTTTTAGTTACAAACAGTTTAGTGACGATTCAGTGCAGCAATCATCCTGCATACTTATTACGCCACCGCTTAGTCCTTTTAACTGATAAAATGGTCCGGTTTACGATCTTTGTTGAGACCAACACAAACAGTAGCAAAAAACAAAAACAAAAAAATCAAGTTTTATTCGTCCATTCGAATTTTCTGTCAGACCCCTTCCCGAAGTTTGACACAGACCCGGTCCTGACGGGCCCCGAAGTGACGAACAACTCCTTCCGGTTTGCGTGCCAGATCAACACACCCAATCACGAACCTGATCAGATGTTCGAGGTGGTTTGGACTTTTGACGGACATGAGGATCCCGCCATTAGCCCAACCGTTCTCAAGGACACTGACCGTGTGGCCTACTTACCTGGGTCACTGTTGAAAGGTCACATGGGAACAAACGTTAGTGTGTTTTTAATTATTTTCTTTTTCTTTCTTTCTTCTTTCTGTTTTACTTTCCTTTTAACTTACTTTTTTCTTGCAGTTATTATTTTAATAATTCACACATTAAAGGCAGTCAGATTTCTGCAGAACTGACCTCATTTCCATATCATATTCCCAGAGTTGGGGAGACCTGTGCTCCTATAGCAATTTGCTACCGTTGGAGAGGGGGTCTCCAATGGCATTTAAATTTTATGTAAAAAAAAGGGGGTTCGGTGGCAAGGGATGCCACTGGTGTTTTCCAACTGCGGAATCATTTTCCACAGAGTTGTTTCTCTTAGACCACACTAAAAACGACTTCTAAACTGTGCTCTGGAAACCACGCGATATTGTTCAGTAGTTACCGAGACAATGACGCCCGCCATTTTGTTGCATTTAATTGGATACCTCTTTCAACTCAACGTTTTTCCTAGAATTCACACTGATGGATTTTAGGTAGGAATCATTTTATACTTTTTGAATTTTTGTTTAAAAACTTGCGCTGGAATTATGTTTTTATCGCTCAGTTTTTTTTCTACACTTGTTTATAAGATACATAGCGACCACAAGGGAAGTCATGGCGGAAAAACAGTGTAGGGCCGTACAGTGACTACATCCAACACCAAATAGTAGCGACTATTTAACATTTTTTCGGTAAACTTCTATAACTATTTTGATGTTCAAAAATTGATCTTTCGAAGTACGTAAAGTAGATTCTGCACTTGTGGTAGTTTGCAAGCAGCATTTATTTGAATCATGCCGAAATCTATGTGTCTCCATGTGTCCTCAGTCAGTGGTAGTAGTCTAAAACCTACGTCGTCGGTGTGTCTCATAAAGGCCCATAGTCCCTCTTTCTGCCTCAATGATCAGCCTTACTACTCACCTGTGGTATTTAGCTTGGCTGTCGTTCAGCACGTGCTGGTTTTGCAGGTGGGCTGCAAGGTTCGTTCCTCCTACAGCGGCAGCAACTTCACCAGCGCCTGGTTGCCTAGCAACACGTACTGGGCAGGAATACGAGTATGTGTCATTGTCCTTGATGCGATATGTGTTAGGATCAGAACGGAGTAACATTTATGTAGCTGTTTTCCCTCGGTACAGTAAACGACGGAAGTTCCTAAGTTGCACGTGACTGGAGATTACTGACATAATTATATATATTTAGTCTTTCTTCAGAGAAAACACACATCTGAAGACTCGGCCGGGGAACAAGGAGGGGCTGGAAGGAAAAAGATATTTGTAAATGACGAGGTCATTTTTGCAGTCCTCGGCTGATATGTATTAAAAAACGAATATTACGTTAAAACAAAGTGTAAACACTCGTACATCTTAATGCAAGCAGTTGCAGTCTGCAAGCAATTGTTGTAAAGCTTAATTTACTTTTGCTATAAAGATGGATTCTCAAGAAGATTAAAAATTAGCGAGAAGGAAAAAAAACTAAATTTGGTGGTGAGTGTGTGGGTGGGAGAGGTGAATTTTACTATCGACGCACAGAACGTCTGTAAAACCCTTTATTTATTTCCTTCCTTCAATTCTACAGACGGATCCCCCAAGACTCACAATCAGCGAGAAGGAGGAACTACGTAATGTGACCTTGACCTCCACCATCCCCATCGTGTGCGACCACAACTTCACTTGTTGCCTCACCATCAAGCTAGACGTGGACGGCCCCAAGAGTAAGTGTGTCGCTGATATCACGGAAAACGTTATCCGTTCGCTTGGCTGACCCGCGTGAGGTCAGGAGTCGCAAGGACCATGTCGATAAGCGAATACTGACAAAGGACGTTCTGGGTTGGGTTTGTATGAACACAGTACTGATCAGGACTGTTCACGTTGCTGACCACCATGTTTATCAGAGGCGAGATTTTTAGAGACCAAGTTAATAGCGAGAAGCCCCGTATCGGTGGTGACGTGATCTTGTGTGCAGTCGAATATATCCACTGACTTCAAGGTTTAACAAACTTTCAGTCGCATTTCTTTATTACCTACAGTGTCCACACATTCTTTTTCGGGAAAAACTTTCTGCCTACAATTAATCGTCGTCGACGAATTTTTCTGGGGGCATTTGTAAGTTGTAAAACATTTTCTCGTAATTGAAAACAGAATTGTTGCCTCCAAAACTGTTTTAAGCTTTGTGGTGTGCTTTTAGATTGCTTTTTCGACATGCGCATTACTGCCCGCGTTAGTGTACAGTTGTTTTCCTGTGACTTTGTTATCGGGAAAAAGGTATCCGGTTTCATCAACCCCTTCATCTCACCAATGTTATGCAATTCAAATGGTGGGTTTAATTTTCAAACCAGCACAGTTTTACAGTGGGCTTCATAAATTATTTTCATTTCCCTCGGAGATCCCATTTTATCACATCGCCATCAGCGCCGCACTGAGCTGGAATCGACTGGTTCCACTTCTCCTTTCTAGACAACCTAGTCGCCGCTCACAGGTGCACGTACGAAATTTGCAAAGAGGACTGGAACCCCGTCACCCACACTGCCTCTGTGACCGTGCCGCTCACAGCGTCCAAGGACCTGATCACTGATGGCAACAAGGATCTGCTGCTTAGCTTCGAGAAGATTCTGTCGGCTGGCGGTGGGGCCTACCTGTCAGCCTTTGATGGCTACCGCCTTGCGCCAACACAGGTGTGTGCGGAACTGTGACTGAACCAGCTGAAAAACCTGCAGCCTTGTCTTCTGGTGCCTTCTGTTTCCTCTTCTATCCCTTGATTGATTGATTGATTGATTGATTGATTGATTGATTGATTGATTGATTGATTGATTGATTGATTGATTGATTGATTCCATCTAAAGTCATGTCATCTTACATATGTAACACTCAATGAAATGTCAAGTACCTACCATCAGCGAAATCCAGGGCAAAATAGCTTTGGTTATTTAAACACGTATGTGAATCTGCGAGCGTGTCTTTATGCCCTGTACAAATGCGTGTGTGTGAATACGTGCGTGCGTGTATGCTGCAGATTGGTGTGCAGGATGTGCCAACCAAGTCCTGCGTGTGGGCAGGAGACCCCCATATTCATGGTCTGGAATCACAAGGGTGGGTGTGCGTGAGGTCGGGGGAAGGGGGGGTACACAACCACGTGAATGCTGAAATCCATCCCGCTACTCCACTCTTGCGAGAAAGAAATATAATAAATAATTGCTAATGCGTGCGTATCTTTCTCGCTTTCACGGGAGCCTTTGGTTACAAAAGGTGTTTCCATTGCCATGCTAGAAAAAATGCCTTCAGATGCTCTCATTGTCATGTTTCAAGATAAAAGGTTCATTTTTCAGAACTTTTAACCTTTTCAAAATAGGAGACTACACGATGTACGAAAACCCCAAGCGAGATTTTCAGGTAGGTGTCTGAAACTGTCAGCTTTAAGTAAGTTAGTAAGCAAGCTAGTAGTAGCAGTGAAAGCAGTCATTAGGAATATATAATTTGAGTAAGAAACGTTGCCTAGGCATCGTGTTGCCATGCAACCTGAATGAGGTATACTTTGCGGTGCTTCTGACGTGCGGGTTAGGTACAAGTTCGTACCTGGCCGTGCAACCGCGGGCGCGTCACGTGCGCGTGTGGAGTTGTCATCAGAGAGAAAAACGACATCATTCGAATCGACGAGTGCGACCAGCCCAACGGGGGCCGCCACACATCTCCGAGGGTTGTGGTGTACAGCCAGCCTCTGCGAGAAGGAACGGTCATTCAGCGCTCTACGGACGGGAATCAAGTGACGGTATGTGCGTTCTAATTTCTGCCAGCTCAGGTCTATGTTCAACAGAAGATCTTGAGTAGAAGGTCCCATGTGTTGTTACAAATTTTAAAAATAATGTATATCAAAGACATTTGAAACATCATACTAACCTTTTCTGCGAGCAATACAGTTGTGTAGCTTTTGTCATACTGTGTCACGACCCATCGCCTCCTGGAAAGGGTGACAGCTTCGTTCCGAAATGTGGTCACACGAGTTCGATGGACGATTGAACTGCTGTTCTTTTGTCGCCAAATTCAGCAGAAGAATGAATTCGTTAACGATACACAGGTGGCGTACTCGAAGAGCTGTTTCTCTCAGGAAAGCAACAAATTGAACAGTTTAGAAACTGGTTAATTTTGTCAGACGTATGAAAACAAACAAGAACCACACAGGGGAAGTACCGTGCATCACAGTTTAAGCAATATCCACAGGCGTGGACATAAAAGGAACATTATATGAAAAGTTTTTCTGTTACCAAAGAAATGTACACCCACTATGTCTCCATAAGTGCCTGAAAAATGGCATCATCTTAACACTGGGGTTATAGAAGAACATCTTGCAGAGTTGCCTGCTGTCCCGGATTTTTCAAACGAGCCCCAAAAATAAGTGGGAAAGCTGGGGGAGGGGGTTGTGCGGAGGTTTCGAAAAGATTATAGATATCCTGGAACTAACAGGATGGGGATGATCTTTTTCGGGATTTCAGTGCTGCCCTTTTTCTGACTTTTTCTGAAAGGTGGAAATAAAAATTCTTTTTCTAAGAAAGCTTGGTACGACAATTTGTTTATTGTCTTTAATGAATTTCCCACTACTATGGCGGAAGAGGAACAGTTCGCTGTAAACGTTGAACCTCAGGTGGACACTGGTGTTGACGGAGTCGTTGGCTTAATGACCCCATTACCGAAGTCGAAGTGAAGCATTCTGTATCTCTTTTTCCTGACTTATTCACGAGACTCCTTTCGAAAATCCGGACAACAGGTAATTCTGAGTTCGTGGAGATGCAGAAGTATTTTAAACATTCCTCAAGCGGTTGTAGAAGCAAACAGTGCGTATGCTTTTGGTAGGAGAAGCAGGTTTAAAAGTCTATTAGCGAATACTTAAACACTTTGATTTTAGAATGCACTTAAATATTTTGTAAATATCGCCTGCGGACATCAAACTGTTCCATTCCATCGACACAGGTCAACCTGCCCTCCAGCACAGAGGTCAAAGTTGAGGCTTACAACTACGGGCTGAACGTGCACATGATTGCGCCGGCCGTGGACGCTGGGGAGGCGCGAGGGATATGCGGCACCTATGACAACAACCCCAGCAACGAGTTCACGCACCGGGACGGACAGGTTGACCACATTTGCTGGAACTGTCTCCCTAACAGCTTCACCGAGTCCTGGAAGTAGGAGACACTTTGGGGTTATACTTCCACATCTTCTGTCTCTCCTTGTCTCCTACTCCCCCCACCCCTGCCTTTCGTCGCGATCCTCGTCAGCATACTAGTTCCCCCCCTCCACCACACACACACACACGCGCACACACCAACACCTTTCAACGTCACTGCCGACAGCGAGAGATCAGATCAGATATACATGTAGTAACGGTTCATTCTTTTCTGATCTCGACTCTCTTTTCTCTTGAATCATCACTTCTGCCGAATAGGGGTGGGGGGGGCAAAGGAAATGAAGAAAGACGCAGTGGGTGAAGGAAAGAACGGGGAAGGGGGAAAAATAAGAAAAATAGGCCCGTTGCAAGGAAAGAGGGAGGGATAAAATTGATGGAAAGAAGAAAAAAGAGGAAAAGACAGAAAGAAGAAAAGAGAGAAAGAAAGAGGCAGGCAGGCATCAGTTGTAATGTATTTTTTTCTGAGTAGGATGATATTTCCTGTTCCAGGAACAACGCGAGTACCAGCCTGTTCGAGTCCCTACCCCCCAAGGTATCTGATCCAGACGAGGTCAGTTATTGCAAGTGTGACTCGGGCACGACTGGGACCGCTCTGGCCAACTGCGAGCCCCGGGAGGACATCCCGAACACCGTGATGAAGGTCAATGATCCGTGAAGTGTGACATTAGCTTGGCCTGTGTGACAACAGACTGAGGAGATACGGAAACCAAAACGAGGCTCATGATGACGACGACGTTGATGCAGAGGAGCGATGACGATAGTGGTTATATCAGTGATGTTGCGGTGAAGGTGATGGTGGTAGACATGTTATTGTTGTCATTAATTCTGCTGCTGTTTTCGATGGTGGTGGTTGAGGGGGGGGGAGAAGAGACAAAGAATATACAGAAAAAATAATGCACAAACCTCTAGCTACCTTATCATGCAGCTTGATTGCTTTGATGTTTAGTGCCAGATCTGCGCCAACATCACTGGCACAGCGCCTGTGTTTGATCCCACATCCCTTGGCGGCTGGACAAAGCGGTCATCAGCACCAACTTATGTTGATCACGATGAACCAGACCCTCGCTTTAACCCTGACAACTACAACAGTGAGATTTTTGTGCACGTCATTCGTAGACACCCCGCCAACTCCTTCGCTTAGTTCCCGAATATTGCGATTTTTTATTAATGCGCATGCATGTGTGTTCGACGCGAGCTTTGCCCCTTTGTAGTTTCCCTCAGGTAACTTTAGAGTGACACCGCTTCCACCTTCTTGTGGCTTTTTACGATGTAGGTAATGGGGTCTCATTACTAAGTTACGCACGGAAACATCCATCAGACCGTGCAGAAAAGTAGTCTCGTGTTTCTGGGGATCGTCGATTGGAGTCTGCACAGTGTTTAACTCCAGGATACGATCCTTGGGCACTGCTGGATTCGAACCTGTGACCTTTAGCAGACAGGTCCAACGCTCGTAGCACTCGGCAACCCAGCCACCTTTTGTGGTTGCACTGCACCGCGTGCCGCGGGTTAAACCGCCTCAAATGTCTGTAAAGGGTTGATATTAAGCGGCGCTAGGTACATGGTGTGGGTTTGTTCATTCTCTGTCACTTCAAAAATAAACTAAGAAATCTTTTTTTCACGTGCGGTAAAAGTTACTAGTTTAGACAGTTTAAACAGTTGGTCATCTAGACGGTGTTCTGTTTTGTTTTGTTGCGCTGAGTTTGTTTTCTGTGGTTCGGTACTTTGTTTAGTATTCATTTTATTATTTGTTTGAGAAAATCTTCATTTCTGTTAATGTCAGACTTCCAGCCCGGAAATCCAACATGGCCCACTCCCAGCGGCTTGACGCAGCAACAGGCTCGGGGCAAATGTCTGCAGGCGCTTGGAGGCTCACAGTTGTGGACTCAATGTCAGAGCAGTAAGCAGATTGTGGAAATGAACCTTGAGGACTGCCTTACGGACGCCCTAGTAAGTAAAGAAAAAAAGAACCAGCGGAAGACTTTTTTCACTACGCACTGTGTAGTTTTATATCTCTAAGATTCCCAGAGGCTGTATGTGTATAAACGAGGGTGTATGTGTATAAACGTGGCTGTGTGTGTATAAACGAGGCTGTGTGTGTATAAACGAGGCTGTGTGTGTATAAACGAGGCTGTGTGTGTATAAACGAGGCTGTGGGTGTATAAACGAGGCTGTGTGTGTATAAACGAGGCTGTGTGCACGGTACAGCAAACCAAAAACAATCTTTTTTTAAAAAAAAAAAGATAATGAAGTAGAATGTCTTGTTTAATCTTGCAGATCTCAACGCCCTAATATTGTCGTCACGTTTCCCTTTCCACGCCTGAGATGGTTTACAGTTTTGTTCTTCAGTTTGTCAGACGTCGTGAGGTTTCGGTTGTTTTAAAACAATTATTGTTTTCTTTATCTGTTGGCTCGCCGCAGTTTGACGATAGGTTCTCTTTCCTGGAGGGAACTGTGTCGTCCTTCACCACAGAATGCCTGATCGAGCTGAGCAGAGATCCGAACAATTACGTCACCTCCCCAGACGGAAAGATTACGATGAAACCAGAGCTGTCCAGCGACCTCTGCAGTGCGACGTGCCTGCGCCATGGCCGCTGCGACAGAGGACAGTGCGTCTGCGACAGCGGCTATACGGGAGACAACTGCAACCTCCTGGCTGGCGTGGGGCCGCAACTCGCCAGAATAAGGGGGTAGAGCTCACTCCCTTTTCTCGATTTCGGACAACATTGTTTTGTGTGGATTTCGTATGCATTAATCCTGTTAGCAGACCGTGAGTTTCAAAGTTTCATGGTGTTAGTGCGCTATGTCTGTAGTTTATATCCATGCAAAAAATATGTTTTTTGCCTTCTCCCGAGAACGTTTGACAAAGTTTCTATATTACGTTTATCAGTTTCTTGTATTAAAAAATATTGCCTGCTCTCACTCACTGTAGAGTACAAACACATTTTTTCGCGGTGTTCCTGTTTTGTGTTGAATTTCATTTGTTATGGTGATCACCTGTATTCGTTTCAGTTCAAACGCGTGCGATGTGAATGAGAGACCTTGCCGCAAGGTCTTTATTGATGTCACTAATGTTGCCTTGACCCATCAGCTGGCCTGTAAAGTGCAGGAGGTTCTGGTGAGTTAGCCAATCGAAAGGAACAATCGCTCCACTAATGGGGGATCTGAAACCAGCTAGCCAGACAGAAAGAAAGACAACCAGCTAGCCAGACAGAAAGAAAGACAACCAGCTAGCCAGACAGAAAGAAAGACAACCAGCTAGCCAGACAGAAAGAAAGACAACCAGCCAGCCAGCCAGACTGTCAGACAGCCAGTCAGACGGACGGACGGACGGGATTAAGATTTTACTGTTGGAGCTGGAAACCTGCGCCGAACATCGGAAGTTCTCAGTGTCTGCTTAATACAGCAATTTCAAAGCTTCTTTGAACTGGGATAATTTTTATTTCTGTCCTAACGGCAGAGGAATAACAAACAAACCCCAAAACGAAATCTTCCAGTAGAGGGTCTAATCATCCGTAACAAGTGGCGAAAATATAAGAACAGAAAAATGAATGATTTTTTCAATCTCCTTTTTCAGCCTGACGGCTCCTTGTCTGGCGAAGTTTTCATACAAGAGGGTCACTTCCTCACAGCGGGACGACTGGCTTGTACGTTGCCTGATGCTCGCATTAAATCAGGTTTGACAAAGTATTTCCAGTTTTTGCCGCGCTTTTTTTTCTCGGGAGGCGGGTGGTACTTCGCTTTTATTTGAGTGCTAGAGGTGGATCCTATATTTAGTTGTTTTGTACCGTTTGTGTGTACAAATGGAGAAATCTCCAAGCATTGTACGTTTAAAGCCGCGAGCACAGGTGAATAAAAGTGTGTTTGAATAAACGTTGTGCTCAATGTCATTCTTCCCAAAGAAACGTCAGTGAAGATTTACGTCATTTCCGCTACTAACGACGGGCATCTCTATGGCAACCAACAGAATGTGACTGTGTATGACTCCAGGTGCCAGGCATGCAGCGGAGGGACCTGCCACCCGAAGGTAGGCCTTTTCTTTGAGGGATTGAAGGGTGGAAAGACATTGGATATAGTCCGCTCAACTTACTCCTTCACTCTCTCTCTTTTCCGCTATCTCCTTGTTGTTTCTTTCTTGTCTGAAATAATCTGTGAGTAAAAACTTTCTTACAGAGCACGGCCTGCCTGTTAAACAACCTATGCTATGAAGACGGGGAGAAGAACCCTGCCAATGCCAATGAAGTGTGTCAGGTGTCGTATTCCACAACTCATTGGAAGAATCTCCAGTCTGCTTCATCAGGTAATGAAATGGCATTTCGTCAAATGAAACCAACGCCACACTGCGAGCGCAGACATACAAAAACAACAACAAAAACAACAAACTATTGAGCTGCAAGAAAAACAGCAGTGTAACATGTAACCATAAAGTATTATAACCTCAGTAGCGACTGTACTTGAATGATTTCAGCGAGATTCCCTGCCATGGTCGCCCCAACTCTCGCGGGGCCGGACACCGATTTCCTCATGACCTGCACTGTTCATTCCGATGACGTCAGTTCAGCAGCACGCTTTGAGGTCACGTGGTATGTAAACGACCAACGCCAGAATTCGGAAACCTTGTATGGTGCAGCGCGTGAGGCGACTTACAGTCTGAACGACTTGCCCAGTCAACATGGAAAGGTAAACGCTGCGCGATTCCAGTCGGGTCTTGTGTCTGTTTTTCTTGAAACTTTCATGTCATTCTTTTTTACAATTTTGTTTGGAAGTTGTTTCTCTTTTTTTTTCTCCGCTCACCTTCATCTTCGACCGTCCAACAGTGCGTCTGTCTGTTTCTATGAATCCTTTCGTAAATCTGTGTTGTCTATATGTAACACGAGTTTCTTTCGTTTGCCCATCGGACTTTATTTCTTTGCTCTGTTATTCTTTCTGTTACTATACATCTGTCTATCAGTCATTGATCTTTATTTCGTTCCTTCAGTTCTTTCTACTGCAATTAAACATTTCTCGCACACACACCCCCACCACACACACCACACCACACACACACGATATACACACATACACACACGTTTCTTCCATTCAATTAACTTCACCCAAGCGGAAATAAAATGAAAATTACCTAGGTAGATATCACAAGCCAGTATTTGCTTTCTGATCTTTCAGATATACTGCATGGTGCGCGCGTTTTACAAGGTAGGCGAGTTCAGTGGCTACCTGACAAGTGGAGCCGTTGTGGTGCAGGTAAGCACACCACCAAAGCCGTAATCATGAAACACGATGAAGGAAGTTCAGGCAGGGACAAGTTCTTTCTTTTCAAGTAGCGCGTGCAGGAGGTCTTGGGGTTGTGTGTATGGTGGGAGGTAGATGGTATCTCTAAAATTTTTCTCTGATCTGCCTTTTTATCTCCGTGTCTTTATATAGTTCTTCCTTTTAGAGCTGGTCGTAATAATTGGTGAGAGGCCAATAATCGTCTTTTCCAATTATGTTTCAGAAACCAGAGTGACAGCAAAAACCGGACGTTGAGAAATATGACATAAGAAAAGATTTACATCTTGTAAAATAAAAGTTTTATCAAACAACGTTTGATTTACCAGTGCAAACGAATCTGTGTATACAGCTAGCGCTTGGGATGGTATGTATGAGTGCGAGCACGCGCGCATGGGCGTGTGCTCGTGTATGTGCGAGAGTCTTGTGTGTGTGTGTGTGTGTTTGACATGCGTGTATGCATTTTTGTATGGATGGGTGGGTGAGAGGGTGAATACAAATTCATGCGTTATTGTTTGGATGAAAATGCTTCTGCGGTCTCTCATTCATTCATTCATTTTTTTAAGAAAGCGTAGTACCGCTTTACAAATCCGAGTGGTGGGGTAAAAGCAGAGGTAGAGGATATCCCGTGACCCCAAGGTCACTCGTAGGCAGGTAGGGGTGTATGAGACCATCACTCTTGTGTGAACCAACATCGTCAGGATGCTGCCCCATCTCTCAGTCGCTGCCTTACCTAACCCATGGGGTCAGGTATCCATTCCCACCTGGATGTGAAACTACAGTGAGCTGAATGAACTTTATCAAAATGTCAGAAACTGGCTCATGTATCCGATGTGACTTCTCCCTAGAAATTGGACGGTACCGCTTCGCAAACGCCGCACTGACTCGATGCTAGAACCCTGTATACAAAGACATCACGTGATTCTCGTGGACGCATGGATGATCAGATGAACGGATGGCTAGCTAGCTCGATAGACACAAATGTGGGTTGGCGGGCGTGTGCTTTTGTTCGGAGAAGCGTCTGTTCAACAAACAGTCATCAACGAATTGGCTGTCCACGAACCCTCTGTTCGGGGAATCGACAGTTCATCGAATCGTTCAAAAACCTGCGCACAAAGACATCTACATACATGGAGTACTGCATGCACTGTAGAAGGGCAGATTTTTTTCTTTGAGTTTATCAGATCCACAGAGGGAAGGTGTAAAGTCCAAACTGTGATACCTGTTCGGTTTTCAAGGTCTTCTATCAGTCTAACACCTATATCTCTTCCTTTCCCTGCCTCCTTCCCCCTGTGACCTCAAACCTAGTCTTTATCTGACACGCGAAGTAAATACTGGACAAAATTAATCCGTTACTGCACTCTTGATTTTGACCTAGTGGCCTATGAAATCAGAAAGTCAGCGCTTACTCCCAAACGTAAACCGGAATGTGGCCTAATGTTGTTGGAAATCTCTTCACCCTAGCGACATTCATTGGTAAGTAAGCTTTTGGCGCCCACGGAATGCCTTGCAGGCAGACGTTGACTTCTCTAGCCTTGTCCCACCCCTTTAATAACAAAATGTGGGAGATGTTATTTTCAGTTACCGTTCTTGTTCTTTTACAGTAATGTAGAGACAACGCACATTTGAAACGTGTGACTTTCAAGAATACTCAGGTGTGGTGACTTTTTGCTCTAGTCAGCTTCTAAGACTATTCCCCATAACGTCTGTATACCTGCCTGCCTGCATGCATGCCTGGCTGTCTGTGTGAATATAGGTAGGTGCGTATTTGATGATTATATAAATACCCGCCCTCCAAATACAGGAGTGATTTGTCTCTCACCTGTGTCTCGCAGCGCTAGGTGTGACACAGGACCCTTGTGAACCGGGTAATTATGAAGAGTTAAACGACCCGCATCGCAGTGTGAAAAACAGGATCTGGTACCCGATTCAGGGAGACTGTGACATACAGTTGAGGAGAGCATGGTACCGCTTTACAAGTCCGGCTGGAGGCGTGATGCCAGAAACCTGTGTTCCCAGAAATCACGTAATTATAAGACGACGAGAGGGTGAATGGATGGATGAATGGAGGAATAGATGGACGGACAAACTAAGGAATGGACAGTCTGAGAGATCAACAATAACACAGATAAGAACGAGGTTGAGAAAGACAAACGGACTTCCAGACGGGAGAATTAATCGAT
Source organism: Lanistes nyassanus (assembly GCA_004794575.1). Classification (NCBI taxonomy): domain Eukaryota; kingdom Metazoa; phylum Mollusca; class Gastropoda; order Architaenioglossa; family Ampullariidae; genus Lanistes; species Lanistes nyassanus. The sequence goes on along the minus strand of SMGT01000964.1, from coordinate 61,495 downwards.
GGATTCATCCAGGATACATAGATATGGACACGGAGAGAGAAAGACAGATATAAACAGAGAGACAGGCAGCCAGACAGACAGAGACAAACAGAAAGACAAAACAAAATAAAAGATGTTATTTGATCTGCCATTGGAACATTTCAAAGTGGATAGTTCAAGTATTATACAGTCATCTAAAGTGCTTTCCAAAACAACTTACTACAAAGCATTCTTTCCTGTTCTCAGCTAAGTATACAGAGATATCGACACTGCGAAACACTGCTCGAATTTTTTCGCAGGTGGTGGGAGGGGGGATCATTAGTTCAGATTTAAAAAGCATTGAGTGTATTGCTTTCATTATCTTTTATCGCACCCCACCCCACCCCGGAAAAGCGTAATATCACTGCTAGGTGGTAGCTCATTCTGTGCAAATAAACCAACTAAACAAGCAGTTCACGGGCAAAGTTAATCCACAGAGTGTAACTATAGTTAAAGTAAACCTACATCTATCAACACCCGTTATAGAGCATTATTTGTACGTTTTGAGAAACACTTTCATGTTTGAAATAACGCAGGAAAAAGCTCTTCTCGCCCTGTTCTCTTTTAGAAGCAATCTCACAAACAAAACACCTGACCCTTGCTCAGCGACTCGCTGTTAAATTAGTCAAATCAAATTCGCTAATTCCTCAAAATCTCAATTTTCAGTGCGGAACAGTGGCCCCTGCATGGTTAAACGGCACTCACCCTAATGTCACAGAAGGCATCGTACAACGAACAGTGTGCGCTCACTATGGGAGACTTAGCTTGCTAGTTGGCAACTGTTGTACTGATGACTGGACGATTGAAGTGAAGAACTGTGGAGATTTTTATGTGTACCACCTGGAACCTGTCCCGGAATGCCCCATGTATTACTGCGCAGGTATGTTTCACATAATGCCTCAAGGTGCTGCTTTTAAAAATAGTTTAATCTTGAAAAAAAGGGATTTTTTTCACCTCTTGTGTTTGGAAGAAGTTTGTTCTGCCCTTCAATTTCCATCGCTGTTATTTTCATGTTTCTGCTACTTCCACGTACCTTTGCTCTTTTTTTTTGGGGGGGGGGTGGTGTCACCTTGCACAATCTGAAATTCATACTTCAAACGTAACACAGCTGTATTTTGTATATGTCTGCGCACATAACCCTGCGATTCGTAGATGAAACGCTGCCTCTCGCAGCATTTTTCATCATTATGTGGTTTTTCTTTGTGATCGCTTGATAGGTTTCCATTTTACGTCTTTTCTTTATCTCTTATCGTAACCTTCATACGATTGCAGGGCTAAGCTATTCAAGTCTATCCTTGTCACATTTTCCCTTATTAAAATGCAGACGTTAGTATATTTCGTTTACTTTATGTGACGATCTCTAATTGAACACCTTTCACTGGCTAGACGGATTCTTGAGAACTTACGAACATTTCTATCGTAGATGCGACGACATGCTGAACATATAAGCTCTGGCTTCCCAACGCACAGCTGCTACAGTGAATACGCTAAGAACTTGAAGCTGCTGATGCCTGAATTATTATTTGCAATATCTATAATTTATCAATTGACAGGAGACCAAGAGGTGTGTCGTACTGATCAACAGTGGAGTGTTACTGGCATGCCGCCTTGCAAAGAGGGTCTGCATAAATATTTCTACTCCTTTATAGCATGTGACCTTCCATAGAACAAGAATAATTGTCAACTATTACTTTTTTCTTTCTTTGTCTTAATGTTTTGTAGCCTTAATTCTTTACCGTCGTCATAACAGCAGAAAGATATAGTATGCTATTCTCACTTGCACAGCCGCGCAGTGTAAACTACGTGCTTAACACTTTAATAATATAGAACTACAGAATGTGCAAATTGTCTTAAAGGTCAAAGTGAGGTCTTATCTACTCGAAGTTTTAACAAAGCAGCTGCTGTGGGATTTGTCCAGGGTTGTTCCCCATACTTAGTGCTGCTCCAGTTTTGCGGGGACCGGAAGTGCGCAATGGCTCCTTCTGGTTCTCGTGCGAGTTCGATCTTCCCGTTGAAGATCCGGATCACATGTTCGAAGTGGTTTGGACAATCGATGCAAAGAACATGTGGAAGAAGCTTTTGTTTGACCCCGATCGCGTCGCCCACCTCGATGGCTCTTTTCTGAAAGGTCACATGGGAACAGACGTTAGTTCACGGTTCTACTTTTGTCCCTCACCTCTTTTCCTGTCTTCTCTCTCTCTCTTTTCTTATAGGACCTTTTCTGAATCAAATGCACAGAAATATACAACAGTCTCTTACACTCTAAGTATTTTAACACTAATTACATGTAAAAAGTGTTAAAGCAGGTGTAAGGTTTCAAGTCTCCACCATTTTTTTTACAGCTTGGATGCAAAGTCCGGGCAAATTACCGTGGGAGTAATGTCGCCAGCTCTTGGTTTTACAGCAACCCTTACTTTGTAGGACTCCAGGTAATGGCTATTCGGTGACACGTAGATAGTCGCGATATTTCATTTGTCTCTTATGATATTCTGTTTTTATTTCTGTGGATCCATATTTACAGTTATTGCTATATTAATTAATGCTTTAATTAAAAATTAAAATTTCTGAAGATTGGTTATTTCCCTTAAGGAATAATATGTACCTGCATTGTTACCATTATCCGAGTAACCATTTGCGAAGCATAAAATACGCATTCATAAGCAGACATGTAGGTCATTGCATTTATTTGTTAGTAGTTGATGTAAACTGTCCGGTAGATTTTCGTTGTCAATGTTAACATAAAGATTGAATCTACAGCAAGAAAACCAAACTAATTAGCCGCTGGCATGTGAGGTTCCAAAGTCTTAATTTTAACAAGAGAAGCAGAGAAATTATCCAGAACTTACCGACCTGTGTGGAATCTGTACTTTCGAACAACAGACAGAGCCTGCTGAACTTGAAATCAGGGGCAAGGAAGAACTTCAGAATGTCCTCCTCACCTCCACAGTCCCACTCCTCTGCGGCAGCGCGCCCCAGCAGGGCTGTTGTCTCACCCTTAATGTGAACGTGGTGGGACCTCGAGGTAAGTGTCAGACGCCTTTGTTGGCAGAAGAAGAACGATTCCCTCCATCCTCCAGCACTACAAAAATCTTCGTCAACTGTGAAAGTAATAGTAAATATTTCTGTATATAAAATTTCTGGTCGCGAGTTCTGATTACCTGCACTTGTAGATCATCGACATGCGGAAGTCTAACAAACACAGATCTCCTCCTGTCCCCTACCGTTGCTAATCCTCCCCTCCTCTTAGTTCTGCCATTAGCAGCGCTACTATAGTAGTGGTCGGTCGGTCGGTCGGTCGGTCGGTCGGTCGGTCGGTCGGTCGGTCGGTCGGTCGGTCGGTCGGTCGGTCGGTCGGTCGGTCGGTCGGTCGGTCGGTCGGTCGGTCGGTCGATGAGGAGGAGGAGGAGGATTAAGATGATGATTAAAAACCTCCTCAGAGAACCTAGCCACTGCCCACGACTGTGTCTACAAGCTGTGCGCCAGAGACAACGTCAGCGACACGGCGTCCATGAACATCCCGCTGTTTGCTGTCAGGGACCTGATCAACGCAGGAGACGTCCAGCTTGCGGTGTACTTTGATGTGGTTGTGCCAGAAGATGGCCAGCATCCCTCCGTGTTTGAGGGCTACCGAGCTCAGACAACCCGCGTAAGAACTCTAGTTCCAGCGAAATGTATTCAGAATTTGACCGAGCGGGGGTGGGATGAATCGCGTGTAAGTGCGTGGGTTGCATACCTATACCTGCGTCTGTGTGGAGGTGTGTGCAGCGTTGTGTAAACCTAGAGATAGGATTGTGTGCATGTTCTCAGAATTTACTACTACTGCTGTTTCCTCATGCATTCCACATAATTTTGTCTCGATTTGCATTTTAGTTGTTTTTCTTAAATTTGTGTGTTTAAACACTTTCTTTAAGTTGAATGTCGCCATTAATGTACACTTTGGATCTCGCGACGTCTTTGAGATTTCGGATTTTACTAGTTCCTGTGAATTTTGCAGATCACTGTACGGGATGTGGAGATGCCATCGTGTTCCTGGATAGGAGATTCACACATCCACGGTTTCGAGTCCTTAATGTACGTAATGTACAGTGTAATTATATATATATATGTTTGCTTTCTTTGCTAGCGCAAAGAAAATGGAGGACATTTTCTATTCTTTAGTTAATCTTCAGTTTTACTTGTTGTCTTCGCTCGTTTATCTGTACGCTGTAGTGAACAAACGAACGAACGAATGAAGGAACACACTCACACACACACACACACGCACACACGCACACGCACGCACACACACATACAATCAGAATAAGCAAAGAACGAACGAACGTACGTTGTACGTACCAAAGCACGAAAACATTAAAATAAAAACAAAGGAAAGTGAATGGAATGACGAATTGTTTTCAGATCTTTCAATCTCTATGCTGTTGGAGATTACACAATGTACGAAAGTCCAAGCAGACCCTTTGAAGTGAGTGTAGCAACTGATTTCTCTGGCGGAATTTTAACTAAATAGAAGTGCTGTAGTATGTAGTACAGTAGTAAGTGCTGTAGTAGTTTGGGAGTCCAACCTTAAAGTTTTCCTTATCATTAAGATGACAGTTTTGTTGTTCCCTTTTTGCATGACACTGACAAATGCAGAACATTATTCCAGACCTATAAGCATGTTTAATACCTAAAGTACTCTTGACTTTTACTTAGGGCTCCGCGTGGACAGCTTTCAACTAGCATGATTACATAGAACACATAGTCAAGACTGATGACGTGTACTACTGTACTTCTGTTGAGCTTCTTGCGTGTTTCAGATACAAGCCCGCACGTGGCCGTGCAATGGCGGGAATGTGACGTGCGTGTGTGGTGTCGTGATGAGAGAAACCAATGACGTCATACGTATCGATGAGTGCGACCAGCCATACGGAAGTCCTTATACCTCACCTGTTGTCACGGTGTACAGCCAGCCTCTGAGAGAGGGAACTGTCATACAACGGTCGACAGATGGCAGTCAGATCGTTGTATGTATGCAGAGGTGTAAGGTTGTGTATGTGTACATGTGTGCGTACGTGTATATTCACGTAGATGTGCATGTGTACGAGTGTGCATATGCGTATGTGTACATGTATGTTTGTGTATGCATTTATTTAAGTACGTGTGTGTGTGTCCATCCTTTGCTTGTCATTGTAGTTACTATGGATTCATATTTTTCTATTTTAATATAAATACAATTTTCCCCAGGTGACTTAAAGGGATGTCAGGCCTAATGAAGTACACTTCAAATTCACGTTCCTGTTCATGGGGACTTTCATATTTATGTCTATATTCATACTCAATTTTTACGTTCATACATTCTGTTCTACATGCGACAGGTAAACCTACCATCAGGTGTTGGAGTGAGCCTCGACGCTCGCAGTTGGGGTCTGAATGTACACCTGCTTGTACCACCTGTGGACGAAGGTAGCGGCAGAGGGATATGTGGCACTTTTGATGGTGACGCGTCCAACGAATTCACACACCGCAACGGCTACGTTGATGTTGACAGCCTCATGCCGACCAACTTCACGGAGTCTTGGAGGTCAGCAGCAAGTTTTACGTACCAAGATGTTCTTGTTGCTTTAGAAAATCCACTATAATTAAACTCTCTTTCATCTATTTATCGATAGCAACAGCTAAACCCTCTTTCATCAATTTAGCAATAGCACCATTAAACTCTCATCAATTTAGCAATAGCGCAGTTAAACTCTCTTTCATCGATTTAGCATAGCGCAGTAAATCCTTCCTTCCTTCCTTCCTTTTTTTCTTCTTCTCAAACTCCTCCCTCTAGTCTTCCTCAACTGATTGCTTCATTGTTTTTTTTAAACCTTTTCTGCTAATTTTGTCTTGAATTCTGTAATTTCTAATCTGCCCCTGTGCGCTTCATTTTTCTTTCCTTTCTGTATTAACATTTGAACTTTTGCTGGCTACATATTTTCAGGAACAACAGAACTCTAAGTCTGTTTGAGAATATCCCACCTAAGCTGGCAGCTCCTAGCGACACCAGGTTTTGTTATTGTGACACCGGAAGTGCCAGTGGTGAGAGAGTCAACTGCACCGCCAGAGGACATGTCACGAACGTCGCAATAAGTGTCAGTTACAAAGCATTTGCTGCACCTACGAAACTTTCCAAATAGCAAACATCAAAAAGCTGATGGAGAATTTCTCTCACTTGTGCTCGCGTTCTTCCTTTTTTGCAAACTCCTTTCATTCTACCTGCTGCTTAGATTTCCGTCACATCTTTGCATTCTCTCCTTATCTGTTCCTTCTTACATTCTGTAAATCTATCAACGAGATCAGATAGATTTGCACCTAATGTAAAAATACAAGAGTCCAAATATAGAAACAAACCTGTAGCCGACTCCTGTTCATTTCATTTGAAATCTTGTCAAATGTTCTTTCCAGCTAATACTAAGAATAGATCTCTAGAGAGCATCCCTGGTATAGACCTTTGTAAAGAAAAACGTCTGTGTGCGACTGGCTTTTTGAAATTTGCACCTTTTGTCTCCCACCTCAAGACAGAGCGATCCCAGGATCCGTCCGGAATCTGAGAGCTACAGTGGATATCCGCATGTCTTTTTCTCGTGACTGTTTTGCTGTCAGATATCATCCCCCTTTACAGACTCAACTTCGCCTAACCGTTCAGAAATGTTTGGGCTACTGTAACCTAAATATAGCTCGAACGTTTTCTCGCATTTTCAGCATAGCCACTCTCATGCTCTCTGCAGATTTATTCACGGGGATACCGCTTTCAAGAAAAAATTAAGAAACAGAGAAGGAAAGAAAGGACGGAACAGAAAAAAACATAGACATGAAAACAGAAATCATATTTCTTCCAAAAGTCCAAAGCATTGTCTTCTTATGTACAGTGCCCACACTGTGTCGATATTACTGACAATGTGACCGTAGTCCACAGAGATGAGGGTAACCAGAACACCTCTGACCTCGATGAACCAGACGTCAGATTTGATCCCGACAATTTTGCAGGTACGTCTGCTTTGGAATAGTCTCAGACTAAGGCCCGGTTTTCACGCTTCAAAGTTGATACTTTAAAACTCCTGTAAACGCTTTTGAAGTCTTGTTCCAGCTGGGAACCGGTCCTGCTCAAGGTTTTGTGCTGATAGAATGGCTTTCTCTTTTTCGAAACCTTGAAACCCTGCCAGCCACTATCACGAACATCAGGGCAAAAGATCAAATGATCTCAGCCAGGGGATGAAGGCGACTGTGTCTTGCCGCGTGTAAACGCTGGCGCCTTCAATCAAAGCTCTTTTTGCTTTGAAACCATGAAGACTTTAATGCGTCTAAACCGGCCTTAACTTGCACAATGGCTGTTTCCGTTTCTATTGACGAAATGTTCATTCTTATCCGTCTGTGCTTGCTTGTGCGAAGTAAGTACAGAGATGGTATATGCATTCTCGTGGAGGAGCTTGTTACTGAGCTGAAAGCTAACTGATTTTGGTAATGTATCTTCATTTTTTTCACACCTGCTTTACGTAGTTCAAAGTCCATAGGGGACAGTTTCCTTGTTATACTTTAGATTTCCAGCCTGGAAATCCAACATGGCCGACACCGACAAACATAACCGAAGAGGAAGCTCGAGCGAAATGCCTGCAGGCTCTACGCAGTTCGCAGCTGTGGAGTCATTGTCAGAACTCCAAGATAGTAAATAGCTCAGTGCAGGACTGCGTGACTGATGTGCTGGTGAGTCCGTCCGGGATGAAAACGTAATCATGTGCTCTTAGCATGCGTGTAGTGCGTTGGTGTGTGAGTGCGTGCGCCGCTGAGTTAGTGGGAAAGGAAGGTGGGAAATGGTAACAATCTTGCTCCGCGTCTTTCATTCGTAATCTTGGTGTTCTCTGCACCGCCCACCCTGCAGTTCGGAGACACTTACAACCTTTTGGAGTCTGCGCAAGCCTCGTTCACCAGGGAGTGTCAGATACAGCTCAGCAAAGACCCAGACAATTACGTCACTTCCTCCACGGGAGAAATCATCCTGAAGCCGGAATTTTCTACTGGCATCTGCAGCGCAGCATGTCTGCGTCACGGCAACTGCACCATCGGGCGGTGCGTCTGCGCTGCTGGGTACACGGGAGACAACTGTCATCTACTTGCAGCCCAGGGACCGCAACTATCCAGAATAAGAAAGTATGCGCGGGGTTTTTTTTTTCGGTGGATGTTGAAACAGTTTGTCTGTCCTTGCTTTTCTTTCAGTAATCATCGTTCCTCATTACAAACATAACCTGCCCAAATCTGTTTACTGATTAGATTTCAAATTCCGAATTTCTGATGCAAAAGGCGTATGGTAAACTTTGTTTTCTGACCACAAAAAATGGTAACTAAGCAAAATGACTCCGAAGAAAGCAGTTTTTAAAGGCGCAAAATGAAGCCTCAACAATCTGAGACGTCTGCTACTGTTTCTTTGGCAAAGGTAATGTTCTGTTTACGTGCGTACACTTGAAATCTGCTGACTGCAACAGATGTTATGCATAAACCGCCACAACTTGTCACAGCTCCAACGCATGTGACGCGAGCCACCGACCTTGCCGGAAAATCTTCATCGACGCTTCTAACATCGCCCTCAGTGATCGTCTGGAATGTAGAGTACAGGAGGTTTTGGTAAGTTAGTGTTACATCTCTACGTGAGGTTCTGGTGAGTTAGCTTTACGACTTTACGTGAGATTCTTGTGATTAAGTGTTGCAACTCTAACAGAAACCTTCTCTGTAAGAGTTTGTGCCTCATGAAAAAATGTGAAAGTCTAAAAGTCATTTTGATGGCAAGGAAGTAGCAAGCGAAACAAAAACATTTTAATAAAATATATACAGTGGACAAAATGAAAAGACATAGAATTGAACGTTAATCTGCACAACACTTTTTCCCGCTCCCTTAACATTCAAAAAGAAACATTGAAGAAGAAAGATAAGAAATAGTTCAAAAGCTTTTGGTGGGTCATAATTTTATCAGTTCTTCTAAATATGTCCTTTTTAATATCTCGTCCACAGTTTTCAATTTTTCGGTAAGCTTAAAGACACTGATTTTTCGAAACCATTGGACAAAAGTCCATTTCGGAAGCTGAATCTCAGACAAAAGGGGCTAAATAGGGGCTATTTTTTTCCTAGGCTGACGGTTCCATTTCACTTGACGTGTTCATAGAAGAAGCTGAATTCCTCTCTGCTGGCCGACTGGCGTGCAATCTTCCTGATGCTCGTGTAAAATCAGGTATGGCTGCCATTTTGAGGTTCTCTTCGAATATCGTTAGCAAATTATTCCACCAAAAATAATAACTTTTAGTACTCAATAAAGAACAAGTGAGGATGGGGCTTTACATTATCGAATGATAACTCCAACAAGAAATACTGACAGCGCTCAACCTAACCGTATGCAGACGCATGTGACCAAGGGAGCTTACCGTACCCAAACACGTAGCAAAGAGAGGGTCGAAAGAAAGGAACTTGGCAGATCCTCAAACAGATCTGCCATCCCTTTCTTTATAACGGCGCTATTCTTCACACAGCTAGCCCTCGGTACACAACGTGTGCATACAGAGAACCCCTACTTTAGTACTCAAGTTCGTGTATGTCGTAAAATAGAATATTTTTGCTCTCTTTATCTCCTACTTTTAGTTTCGCAGAAAATATTATAAATATTATTAATGTTATTAATAACATTATTAATAATATTGAGGGTGATTTTCTTCTTGCTCTGATCTGATAATGACATTGTGTTTTAATTATTTTGTTGGGCGGGGAGTATTTTTTAATTTTCGGAGGGAGAAGACGAGTTAGTTTTATAAGCTGCTCATATTGTACCATTATTCCAACAGATGGATCAGTGAAAATCTACGTCCTTTCCGCTACAAACGACGGAGTTCTCTACGGGAACCAGCTAAATTTAACTGTATACGACTCCAGATGTCAAGCATGCGATGAAACCTCTTGTGTTCAAAAGGCAAGGGACTGTTGCCTGCGTTTCCCCTCGAAATTCGTCGAAATCTACTTCCATCGAAAAATCCAGTCTAATCTCTGATCTCCTGTCTTTTTTTGTTTTTCTTATCTGACTTCAGTCTGTTACTGGACTTCACGAACCTTAACTCAGTCTCGTACTGGACTTGACACATGCAGTGCTGACTTTAAATCCAGTTTAATTTAGTATGTGTTCCCCTCACAGGTAAGACAAAGAGACGCGGTTTTAGTAGACGTTAGAAAGTGATGGACTATTTACTACGGACCAGTCCATATAATAATTTCCTGGATATATTGTCCATGTTGATGGTCGTTGCACTTATTACCCAGACTACAGCGTGTCTGATAAACAACCGTTGCTATGAGGACGGAGAACACAACCCGTCCAACGCCAGTGAAGTGTGCCGGGTAGACTACTCCACATCACAGTGGATGGCACCGACAGCTGTCTCCGGTAAGCACAGCTGTCTCCGGTAAGCACAGCTGTGTGAATTAAAGGCAGTTGCCACCATGTACACACTGATACGGAGATGATGAAGACAAAAATGTTTAGATGCATATATATGCGAGCTTTGTATACATTTGCTGAGGTTTTTTGTACACTAGCAAGTAACTCTACACTCTGCGTGCGTGCTTGCGTGCTTGCGTGCGTGCGTGCGTGCGTGCGTGCGTGCGTGCGTGCGTGCGTGCGTGCGTGCGTGTGCGTGTGTGTGTGTGTGTGTACAGGGTGGAAAATTTGAGTTCGCTTATTGATTCTTTGGGCTTCTTTCCTTCTTTCCTTCCTTGCTTGCTTATTTCTTTTCTTTTCTCTTTTCTTTTCTTTCTTTTCTTTCCTTTGTCTTACCCTTGGTCTATGCGCGTTCTCCAAATATTATGTCGGTTCTCTGACTACCGCCATCTGCACAACACAACGTGGCCTTATTACATCCCCTTGCGATGTTCTGTGTCTCTGCAGCAGACTTTCCGACGATTGCGGCTGTCAATCTGAGCAGGTCTCCTAGCAACGAGACGCTGCTGGTCTGTGCAGTCAACAGTGACGTCACGGAGCCCACGGCGAGGTACCGGATAAGCTGGGGCGTTGACGGGGTGTGGGGGGACGAGCGAGAGATGGATAGTGGCCACTTCGAAGCGACGGTCGCTGCTTCAGATTTAAATAACGCGAGCCAGGTCAGTTCCTTCTCTGTGCTGATTTTTGTTCGTTTTTTAACGTATGGCGGGAAAGTGATCTCTTAAAATATACTCATCGCTTTTTATGCTTGTACTTAAAAAGCATAAAACTGTGATTCGTCAATTCTCATAACACTGATTGCTTTAAAGCTCTGTACATCTACCTCATAGGTTTTTTTCAATTTAAAGTAACTACACGTACACAGTTTAGCAGAACAGAATATGCGGCTTTCATATCATGCACAGCTTTTGCATGTATACTTCATCTTCAAACCTTCCAAATAGGTCAAACTTTATGTTCATGCGACTGGTTGTTGCTTATGTGATCACAGGTGGCGTGCCGTGTACGTTCATACTACAGTGATCGTAACATCCTCAGTCCGTTTGCTGTCAGCAATGTGATCTCCCTTGGGGTGAGCTTACATACTAAAGTGGAGTTCTTTCTTCTTGTTTCTCTCTTTCTCTCTCTCTCTCGCGCGCGCACTTCCTGTAACGATTATGTCTCTGTGATCCATATTTCCTCTCTGTATGCATCCTTTTTCTCTGCATCTTTGCCTCTCCGACTGTGCGCGTGCATGCGTGGGTTCATCCCTTATGTGCGAGGAAGGTTACCGTGCATTTCGTTCCACGCACGTGCGACACGGTTTTTCACGATACAAGAAGCAGATCTTAGTAACAATGACACATTCAAAGACTATGCCTTTATGTGTATGTAATGGAATAGAGTCTCCTTGTATAACTTGACGAACATTTTTTTCAGTTACATAAAGTGGTTTAAAGCAAACACTTTCCTTTTATTATTTTTTGCAGAATGTCCCCACGACATAACTTGATATCAGGATGGTTGCCAAGTGGACAATGCTTATTCCAACAGATTTCTGGCTTCAGTGCTTGTCTAAATCTTTTGTGCACAAATATTTAAGTGTTTGATAAAGGGTTTTTTAACGATGCAGCAGAGGCTACGGTAACCCTAAGATTTATCAGTATACTCAACGAACATACAGCACAGCAGCATATCTATAACATGCTTTAGATAAACTGAACTTAATGCATTGGACGCTCTGCACGATAAACCCACACGCTCTGCCACAGACGCAAATTTGCGCACAGTTAATAACCAGACGCATATACACGCAATTTGATATGCCCGTTCCGCAATCCCTTCTGATCTTTCTGTGGTGCGTGAATGTGAAAACACAACTATACAGACACATGAACACAGCATCGCAGTTTTAGTTCCTGCTTTTAACCAGTCACGCGGCTTATAAGGAAGGGTTAAAGTCAGACGGATGGAAAGAAGACAAAAGAAAAGACCCCCCCCCCTTTTCCCAACCATATAAAATAAAGACATTTTGGATTTAAGATAGGTGTTTGTTATTCTCTGGATATCTTTACTCCAGATTTATATGTTTTATTCTATGTGTTTATGTCCCCACATTATAGTTAGGTATGCACCACAACAAAGACTTTCTAGTTTCACTGACAATACAAGGCCACTGTACCAGCATTGCATAAGATGCTCAGTTTTAAGTGATGCTAGCACTTACTGTGCTTCCATTAGGTTGATACTTGAACAAATAGTAAAACAAATCATGAAATCGTCAACCTGAAGTAGAAATTCCTCTAACCCTTTCAATAAGTATCACGGTAGAAAGGTGAGATCACATATACTTACAAACATGCAACTACACACGTTCTTTTTTCTCTTTCCTGACCAGGAGCGGGGTTTGGGGGCGGCAAGTGGGGCGACCGCGGGGGTCTCGCGCTTCAGGGTTAAGCTCGTCCGTGTCAATCCGTCGTCCACAAACAGGAAAAATATAACGAATAACGAAAAAACAAAACTTCGTGTTCCAAGTCGCGAAAGTGGATCGAGTCTAGACATAATCAGTGTAAGCCGTGGCATACCAAACGAGATACCGATGCTCTGTCCCCACGAGGTCATGGTCGTAGGCCCTATATAGGCCCCGCGCGCACTTAACCCCCCCCCCCCTCGGTTCCTCACCTATGTAATTTTATATCTCAGTTGTGTAAAAATTGTGTAATAATTGTTTACAAATGTCAAGTTATAAACATTATGTGGAATAATTTAGCATCAACTTTACAACCTAAGTCTTGGGTTCAACCTCAGACATAACAACGTTTCTTGTTTTCACGATCAACATTCGAATGGATAGACCATTTCACGCAGTAAACTTAGCAGACGACAGGCTTGAACGGCGAGGTTTGGTTGGGGTAATGAAACGCTGCATTGTGTCGGTGTTTACTTATTTTGTTCCCCTGACTGCCTGAGAGAAAACGTCCGTTTCTGATTGTTTATTAAATTTGCTTATGTAAGTGAATGGCGACTGCTGGCTTACAAAAGTACTATCTAATCAATATTATTTGATGATATTACTGGAATATTTAAACGTAACTGAATGATTATTGTAGGTAAACGATTAAAACGTACCTACGATAAACATTGGTAGCGGGATATGAAAACAGAAATGCAATAATCTTAAAATAATTCTGTAAATTAAACTTTAGATTTATAAACGTCCAAAAGTAAAACTAAATAATTGTAGTCCTGGACTGATAATCATGATCAAGATGTTTTAGACATCCTGTGTAGTGTTCATGCGATACAAAATTGTATTGTGTCAACTTTTAGAAGGGGCCATAAAATGGTTTCACCGACACATCCTGTCAAGGCCGCACGGAACCAGTAGGGTTCATACAAATCTGTCCTGTCGTCTGCTCGACTTCTGCTTGAGTCAGATTTGCAGTTGTCAGTTCTTCAGTTTCGCGTCTGCCTCTCTCGCAACTGGTAGTCATTATAGGTGGCGCTAGTGCAGCCCTCAGCAGAAATTAAAAGCAAAAATTTGGAAGACTGAGAATATATTAACCCCAGAGTGGACAGCAGTGATATTCGGTGGGACGACAGCAGTATATGAATTAAAGTGCAGTGCTGAAGACGTCTATGCTCCTGCATGAATTTGCTAGTGGTGTTTCACGTGGAAGCAACAAAACGCAGACGATACATAAGAATGCCAGCTACACAACGCCAGCGTTTAAATTCCAAGACTACCAAACTGTTCACCAAACTGGCTCGTGACGACTTAAACGAAAAATTCGTGCAGCACGAATCCCATGGACAACGTCCAATCACGGCTGGATGCAGACGACATTGTCGCCATTTTGACGACGGCTGCAGAAGCACATAGTAAACTCCTCCCGGACTTTATGAGAGTTTTTAAAAGTTTCAAAGACAGCTTGACGAAGGATGTTAACGACAGATTTTTTTAAAGAGAAAAGCTGCAGGTTGTAACTTATACGTGTGTAGGTATAATAGAGGCCCATATTATTCAGTGAAGGAAATGCTGAGAATGAGTGGCGTTGTTAGCAACGTCAGACTGTAAATGGCAAATTGTAGACGAAGGGTCTCTGAAACAACCTAACACACAAACAAGGCTGAAGAATACAGAAACTGTGAAAAGGACTGACATTTAAAAAGTGATGTGTGCAATTCTGGAGTCTTCAATCAATTGGATTATGTGGTGGAGCTTTGGATTCGACCGCGTTTACATCTGCAGCCACACCATCGTCGCAGACAGCGGTGTGTAAAGACGACGCAAGCACGACGGTCGGGATGCCGTGAGTACACCAAGTGAGAATGCGAGCGCGCTCTCAAACACGCGCCTTTACAAGCATGCACAGCACGTGACACGAAGTGAGCAGAGAATTAGTAACGCTTCTTCAAATTGTGGACAAGCGTATTCTCAAAGAGTGAAAGGAATTTCTTAATTTGTTTTTTTTTATTCGCACAGAATTTTTACTAACGGATTGATACTAACTGCTTGACTTTTATATAACTGTGTAATTAAATGTTAGCTGAAGGTGTTTAGGGGGCTGAGGGAAGGTGGGTGGGAAGGGATTGAGAGGGTAGGATGGGACCTGCATAAAACGGAGGGCAGACTAAATACAAACACAATATTTAATAACAGAAAATATGCATCCCGCCCCTGTATCCCTCTAGTGATGTGGGAAACTCGAACAAACAACCTATAATGGCCGTACATGAGGCCTGAATGTCACTTTAATTCAAAGAAAGAAGAAATTTAAAAGGCAAACATTTCATTTTTCCACATGTATCGGGTAAACGAAAACAAAGGGGAAAATCTGATGGAGGGGGGGTTAATGGGTGAAGGGGAGTGGAAGGAAAGGGGGCGATAGGAGTGTACGTTTCTTGTGACGGTTTTTGTAACGTTTGTGTGTCTGTGTGAGTGATCTGCCAATACTAATACTAACATAACAGACGGGCTACTTGCAGAAAACTGATAATACATTTTTTAAAGTCAAGTCACGTGATGTGTCCTAGGAGGCACCTATATTCTTCTTCTGCTAACATTCTTCTTCTTATTTCATAATCGAAAAGTTTGTGTCTCAGATAAACTCAATGGTCGATGTCCCTACCAAAATTTCAATGACGTGTAACCGTCAGCATCTCAAGTGTATGTGAACATGTTAAAGCCCGTCTGTCGATTCACAGCAGCGTTGCTTTTTTGAACTACGAAAGACATGGACGAGTCTCGTACAAAACATCTTAAACGTAAAATCCACTTTGTGGACGTTTTTAAATAAATAATCCAAAGTCAAAATGCGTGAAATTACTTCATCATTTTGAGACTCTCTCATGTCTAGAACGTTTGCATAAACGTGAAGTGTCTAGTGTCTTTACTGCAGTTGAAGCCTGCAGATTTGTCTACAGTTGTGTTGGTGATGTTGCTGTCTTGAGTGTCTTGTTCCTGCAGCTAATGTCTGCAGATTTGTGTCCTTGTGTCTGCAGCTAATGTCTGCAGATTTGTGTCCTTGTGTCTGCAGCTAAT
>SMGT01000964.1:7811-21524 GCA_004794575.1 Lanistes nyassanus | reverse complement strand
CCTCCTCCTCTGCCCCCTTGTCTCTTTTCTCTCTAGGCTCCTCCTCCTCTGCCCCTTTTCTCCTTTCTCTCTAGCCCCGCCTCCTCCTGCTCTGTCTTTTCTCTCTAGGCCCCGCCTCCTCTTCTTTTCTCTGTACGTCCCGCCTCCGCCTATGCCTATGCCTATGCCTATGGCTCTTTTTCTCTCTAGGCCCCCCCTCCGCCTCTGCCTGTTCTCTCTAGGCCCCGCATCCTCCTCCTCTGCCTCTTGTCTCTTTTCTCTCAAGCGCCGCCTCCATTTCCTCTGCCTTTTTTGTCTCTAGGCCCCGCCTCCTCTGCCTCTACCTCTTAACTTTTCTTTCTAGCCCCGCCTCCTCATCCTCTTCTGTACCTTTTCTCCTTTCTCTCTAGGCCCCGCCTCCTCCGCCTCTGCCCTTTTCTCCTTTCTCTCTAGGCCCCGCCTCCGCCTCTTTTCTGTCTAGGCCCCGCCTCCTCCTGCTCTGCCCCTTTGTTCTCTAGGCCTCGTCTCCTCCTCTGCCTCATTTCTCTCTAGGCTCCGCCTCCTCCTCCTCTGCCCCATTTGTCTTTTCTCTCTAGGCCCCGCCTCCTACTGCTCTCCCCTTCTCTCTCTAGGCCCCGCGTCTTCCTCCTCTGCCCCATCTCTCTAGGCCCCGCCTCCTCCGCCTCCTCATTTCTCTCTAGGGGCCGCCTCCTCCTGTGCCTCTTGTCTCTTTTCTCTCTAGGCCCCGCCTCTGCCTCCGCCTCTGCCTCGGCCTGTTTTCTCTCTAGCCCCGCCTCCTCCTGCTCTGCCTCTTTTCTCTCTAGGCCCCGCCTCCTCTACTTTTCTCTCTAGGCCCGCCTCCTCTTCTTTTCTCTCTAGGCCCCGCCTCCTCTTCTTTTCTCTCTACGTCCCGCCTCCGCCTATGGCTCTTTTCTCTCTGCCTGTTTTCTCTCTCTAGGCCCCGTCTCCGCCTGCTCTGCCCCTTTACTCCCTTCTCACTAGGCCCCGCCTCCGCCTGCTCTGCCCCTTTACTCCCTTCTCTCTAGGCCCCGCCTCTGCCTGCTCTGCCCCTTTACTCCCTTCTATCTAGACCAGGCCTCCTGCCTTCGCCTCTGCCTGTTTTCTCTCTAGGCCCCGCCTCCTCATGCTCTGCCTCTTTTCTCTTAAAGCCCCGCCTCCGCCTCCTGATCTCTCTAGGCCCCGCCTCCTCCTCCTCCTCCTCCTCCTCCTCCTCTGCCTATTGTCTCTTTTCTCTCTATCCCCGCCTCCTCCTGCTCTGCCACTTTTTTCTTTTCTCTCTAGGCCCCGCCTCCTACTCTTTTCTTTTTTCTCTGTAGGCGCTGCCTCCATTTCCTCTGCCTCTTTTGTCTCTAGGACCCGCCTCCTCCGCTCTGCCTCAACGTTTCTTTCTAGGCCCCGCCTCTGCCTCCTCCTTTCTCTCTAGGCCGCGCCTCCTCCTGCTCTGCCCCTTTTCTCTTTTCTCTCTAGGCCCCGCCTCCTCCTCCTGTGCCTCTTCTCTTTTCTCTCTAGGCCCCGCCTCCTCCTCCTGTGCCTCTTGTCTCTTTTCTCTGTAGGCCCCGCCTCCGCCTCTGCCTCATTTCTCTCTAGGCCCCGCCTCCTCCTCTGCCCCTTTTCTCCTTTCTCTCTAGGCCCCGCCTCCTCCTCTTTTCTCTGTACGCCCCGCCTCCTCTTTTCTCTGTACGCCCCGTACAGTCTCTAGGACCCGCCTCCTCCGCCTCTGCCTCAACTTTTCTTTCTAGGCCCCGCCTCTGCCTCCTCTTTTCTCTCTAGGCCGCGCCTCCTCCTGCTCTGCCCCTTTTCTCTTTTCTCTCTAGGCCCCGCCTCCTCCTCCTGTGCCTCTTGTCTCTTTTCTCTCTAGGCCCCGCCTCTCCTCTGCCCCTTTTCTCCTTTGTCTCTAGGCCCCACCTCCTCTCCTCTGCCCGTTTTCTCCTTTCTCTCTAGGCCCCGCCTCCTCCTCTTTTCTCTGTACGTCCCGCCTCCTCCTCCTCCTCTGCCTCTTGTCTCTTTTCTCTGTAGGCTCCGCCTCTGCCTCATTTCTCTCTAGGCCCCGCCTCCTCCTCTGCCCCTTTTCTCCTTTCTCCTTTCTTAACTTTTCTTTCTAGCCCCTCCTCCTCTGCCCCTTTTCTCCTTTCTCTCTAGGCCCCGCCTCCTCCTCCTCTGCCCGTTTTCTCCTTTCTCTCTAGGCCCCGCCTCCTCTTTTCTGTGTACGCCCCGCCTCCTCCTCCTCCTGTGCCTCTTGTCTCTTTTCTCTGTAGGCCCCGCCTCCGCCTCTGCCTCATTTCTCTCTAGGCCCCGCCTCCTCCTCTGCCCCTTTTCTCCTTTCTCTCTAGGCCCCGCCTCCTCCTCCTCTGCCCCTTTTCTCCTTTCTCTCTAGGCCCCGCCTCCTCCTCTTTTCTCTCTACGCCCCGCCTCCTCATCCTCCTCCGCCTCTTTTCTCTGTTCTCTCTAGGCCCCGCCTCCTCTGCGCTTTTTCTCTTTTCTCTGTAGGCCCCGCCTCCTTTGCCTCTTTTTTCTCTTCTAGGCCCCTCCGCCTCCTCCTCTGCCTCTTGTCTCTTTTCCCTGTAGGCTCCGCCTCCTCCGTATCTGCCTCCTTTCTATGCCACACCTCCTCCTCTGCCTCTTTTCTCTCTGGGCCCCGCCTCTGCCTGTCTGATCTCTTTAGGCCCCGCCTCCTCCTGTGCCTCATTTCTCTCTAGGCCCCGCCTCCTCCTCTGCCCCTTTTCTCCTTTCTCTCTAGGCCCCGCCTCCGCCTCTGCCTGATCTTTCTAGGCCCCACCTCGTCGTCCTCCTCCTCTGCCTCTTTTCTCCTTAGCCCCCGCCTCCGCCTCTGTCTGATCTCTCTAGGCCCCACCTCCTCCTCTGCCTCTTTTCTCTCTAGGCCCCGCCTCCGCCTCTCTCTGATCTCTCTAGGCCCCGCCTCCTCCGCCTCTTTTCTCTTTAGGCCCCGCCTTCTCCGCCTCTGCCTCATCTCTTTTCTATCTAGGCCCCGCCTCCTTTGCCTCTTTTTTCTTTGCTAGGCCCCGCCTCCTCCTCTGCCTCTTTTCTCTCTTGGCCCCGCCTCCTACTCTTTTCTTTTTTCTCTCTATAGGCCCCGCCGCCTCCTCCTCCGCCCCTTTTCTCTCTAGGCCTCTGCCCCTTTTCTCTCTAGGCCTCTTTATTTACACATCACTAAAACTTTCAGAAGAATAAGACTGTCTGAACAAAAAGATTCCATACAATTAGTTTATAAAACATAACTCCATAATAGGGTGCAAACAGATTTTAGGAATATTTTAGTAGAAAAATCACACTGGCAACACGTGAAGAAGTCCACCATCTGCATTCGTTAGTTATCTAACTTATATTCTAACTAACGAGAAATAACCTAGTTCAGAATCGGCTATTCAAATTCACCAATCCCTGCCCTGTAGTTTTGTGCTAAGAATTTTTTTTAATTCCCGACTCCTTTTTGCCTGGAATATAGTTGTATTTCGCCTAAATGCCGACCAAACGGGGTCGGTTCATGCCCCAGTCCCAGGCAACTACAAGTAACCCTTACAGGGTGGTCTGGTAGACGTCTGTAAGGTTCGTGTCTGTTTGGAGCGCCCCCTTTTAGCGGAAAAGCCAAACTTCTCATTACAGGTAGATCACAAATCGTTTACCTGGACGCTCGCGCACACACGTATGCAGATACTCGTGCACAAATACACACAGCGCATACAAACACGCATACACAAGATCCGAGACAATGACACGTACTACGTCACTTTCTAGCAATGAGAATTGAAGGTTACTAACATTTGTACGTGCAGTATTTTTATTCCTTTTTAGATCACTTCCACACGCGTTTGCTTAACCACGATAACGGTCGTACAAAATCACATAAGAATATTTATAAAGCAAGTGAAAATTGCATACAGAATTTTTATGACTTTTTACGTTGACTTGCACGACGTTTCAATGTTCTTGTCAATTTTTCACAATAACTTCTCTAGAAAAAATCGTCAGACTTGTACATCATTTCTGTTTACACCTGCCTCTGGAAAAGGTTAAAAAAGAATTATTCAGATAAAGGCAAGTGATACTTTGATAAAACCGTTGTGATTTAATCACAAATGCACGCATTTGTTTCTTTCTTCGTTCGTTCGCTCGCTCGCTCGCTCGTTCGTTCATTCGTTCTTCTTTCCTTCACAGACAGAAGAAAATAAAAAAACGGAACAATTTCCTGACGCGGAACTCACCAGGTACGAGGCTAGGGAAATCGGATTGCTAATAATGTAGGGACTGGAGAGCCAAAGGTCCGTGTACATAGACCGCACGCGACAAGCCATCTGTGTGCATCAACAAATCAAGTAGTTTCTAATTTGTAGAGCGCGTGCACTCGATCATCGACTCACACACCCGCTCGCTCACTCACTCAAACGAAAGACTAAGACACAGCACAGTGTATAGAGGCGACGGAGCGAGTAGACAGACATACGAGTTTCATCTACGGCTGACCTCACGAGCGTGGCTAACGTCCGAGAGACTGATAACGCCTTCCAGGTGACCCCTGGCCAAGGTCAACTCGCCGGTGAAGTCATTATCGATAATCCAGGACAACCGGAAGCTGGCCGTGGACTTTGAGGCGTCAGCGATGACGATACATCTAAGGAACATTTTGTCCTCCGACACTCTCAAACTTACAGACGTGATGACAGGGTAATCGGCTGAAATTACATGATCCATGTCATAAGATCAAAGTCTGTCTAGGCTTCGGTCGCTTGTCTAAAAATGAAATGCTCGTTATAGTGTACCCTCTGAAAAATACAGGCAACTTCGTGGTTGACAAAAGAAAAAAAATCCCTAATACTTTTCTTAAACTCTTTCCAATGATTATGTTTAATTGTATACAACATACAAATTTCACGGTACCTTTAAAATGTGTATCTCTTTAATTTGCTATAAACAGTTTGATGTCCATCTGTCATATATATATATATAACATAAACAACCCCTAGAATTATTTACGGACCATTCTACGTCTCTTGTTTGTCATGTTTCTTCCACTAACAACTTTTCGTCTTCATTGTTGTTTTGACAACAAAAAAAAACCAAAACATGCCCGATTGTGAAAACTACAGCTTTGATTCAGAAATTAAAGTTTAATGGAAGTCGATAGACACGAGGGTAGAACTATAATGGTTGTATTTAAGGGCTGGGGGAATATTTCGACTATTTCATATAAGCCTACATGTATTCGAATACTTCGTACATGGAACTGTAGGCACGGGGGACCACTCCGTGGTGGTATCGGAGACGGAACATATCTGCGAGTTGTCCTTGGGGTTCGGTTCTTGGTCTCGGTAACACAGGTTGCTGATCAGACAGGTGTTTGGCTGTTGAAACATATTGTTAATATTGATTACTGATTTGAGGAATCTCTCGGCTAGATAACACTGATGCAAAAGTGCATCACCATAAGGTATCAGCTAGCGAGGAGGGTTGGAGAAGGTAGTGGCTGCATAAACTGTGTGTAATACTTGCTTAGATTTCATCAATACGAACAAAATAACATGACCAATCGACGGCCATTTATGTATTAACTCCTTCCTGACCAAAGAGAATGCAGCCGGCATCGGCTAGTAATTGGATACAAAAGAAAAAAAACTTTCAGATTTGTGATTTCACTTCCATATTTGCAAATATCTTCACCTCTGTCTTTTATTATAAGTTTTGTCTCTGCTACATTATGTTGTACTTGCTGTTTCTAGTGGGAAACGGGCAGAAAGGCAAATGTAAACATAAACATAAACGCAGACGAAAGAGCCAAACTAAAATAGTTTAAATCAAACAGAAGTTGATCAGGACCAGTTTGTGGCATCCCTCCTCTACACAGGACCAGCAGGAGGAGTCGTAGACAGTCATGTTGAGACCGTTGCTGTACCGGTGTCCATCAATGGTAACGGTGATGTAAAAACGTCTTACAGACTTTTCTGGAAATAACACGATGTGTTTCATAAACGCTGTCATTATACTATGATCAATATGGTCACTGTCTGCTGGAAGGTTTTCAATATCAATACAAGGACGTTTGCTTCATTGTTTTACATATTCTTCGAGGGTAGACAACAAGATAGGCAGAGATTAATCAAAGGCTAGTATGAAGTATGCACCTGTTTTAATTCCAGCATCGGGCAAGTAACAAATCAGTTTGTTTAAAGTCAAGAAAACGGCTTCTTCCATGGTAGCAGATCTGGAAAGGGACCCGTCATCCTGAAATCAGTACAAAATAGAATAACAACTCCCAAAACGATGATATAGGTTTTCACTTATTGAAGTGATCTCTTGCCCAGAAATAAAAACTTAAAGATTAGCCGTTCTCCATCCCTTTCTTTATCTCTTCTTATAATTATTCCCTCGTCCTGAGTTATCTGACTTGCTCTTTCTCCTACTTCCCTCCCTATCTTTCTCCTCCCCCCTCCCGTGTTTATTTGTTTCCCGACGTAAGCTTCTCTCTCACCCCCAGCACACAAGCAGACGCACGCACACACACTTGCACAAATGCACACATCCACACGGGGGCACGCATGTATACATACTTAAACGTGCGCGCCAACAGACACAAACATATTGACACACTACAGAAACTAAGCTGGTTAATTAAAGGCAATGTAATGGCAATGGATTGTGTCAGCGAAGCATAAAAATAAATTATTTAATTAATACTATATATGTAGTAAGAAAAGGATTATAAAGTTACAACTTTTGTAATCAATAATCTTACAAGTATGATTCACAACGTAAGCACAGCATAAGCATAACAAAAATAGTATACACGTATCTGCTTCAAACATTATTGATGAGTTTTTAAAATAGGAATTCAAAAAGCAAATTTAAGCGTGCATGTATTTGTTTAAACCAATGTGAAGTAGAACCTTACCAGAATTTCTTGAACTTTGCATCCCATCGTCTCCATGTTTTGAATGTTTGAGGCATTAATAAAGACTTTTTGGCAAGGTCGTTCGTTGACGTCACAGACATTTAACCTTACACAAAGCAGAAAAAACTGAGCCGCTTCGCAGTACTGCTTTCGCCCTTTCTTAATACCGTTCTTAATCGCAGAAATGTGTGTCCTAGTTCGCCAAACATGGCTATGTTTGGCGAACTAGAACGCACATATTTAAAGAAAAACTGTGCTGAATTATAGGATAGCACTCGACAATCGCAAAGATTCGTTAACAAGAACGTAAGCAACGCTGACTTCTGCTTCTGGTAAACTATTTCGCAATGTGTTCGTCGAGTACTATTCCTTTATACCCAGCTTAGACTGTCCTTCTAATAACTGCTGATTCCTGAATGTTTTCCAGTGTCATAAATTGCTACTTAACTCACCCCCCATTAACACTTTCTATGCCCCCATCCCACTCCATCTCTTCTCTCCTTCCATCTCGTTCCCCCTCCCCTTTTGTTTATCCTCTTTCTCCTTCCTCCTCTTACCCTCGGATCCCGTGGAGAATCGGCGGCCCATCTTTGATCTGACAGTTATCGCCAATAAAACCGCTGTTGCACACGCAGCGCCCTCTGTCACATCGTCCATTGATGTAGCATGTGGGGCTGCACACGTCCTCGGAGATCTCTGGCTTTATGACGCTCTGGCCATCCGGGGTGGAGACGTAATTTCCTGGGTCTTTGGCCAGTTCCACTTGACACGTCGTCAGGAACGCGTCTACAATGGGCTCCAACCCCATGTAAGCATCAGCCACCTAGCAAGGCAAACTTTTCATTTTCTTTGTGTAACGATGTAAGGAACAAGCTAAGTTTTGTTTTCGAAGCTCAAAGCCTGTTTGTGCGTTTCGGCAAAAAACATTGAAAAAAATCGCGCGGAAACGACGAGATGATCTAAATTACATCTGGTTCTTTTGTCTTTGGTCTTGTAATTCGTTGAATCCCTTTAAAA
Source organism: Lanistes nyassanus (assembly GCA_004794575.1). Lineage (NCBI taxonomy): Eukaryota > Metazoa > Mollusca > Gastropoda > Architaenioglossa > Ampullariidae > Lanistes > Lanistes nyassanus. Next base: position 13,606 of record SMGT01000964.1, on the reverse strand, counting down.
TAAATGATTCTCTAAAGGTTTGCTGTTGAACTTGCCGTTTTCGACAGTGCCCTTCGGAAAATATTCCACTCTGTTAAAAGATTCACTTATTTCTAAACCTTTGTTCGTATGCCTTATTCTCTACAGTGAAAACATTAGAATGTTTACATTCTACGGGAAGTGATTTTTTGAAAACAAATCTGGGTAGCCCCATTGCATTGCTCCATGTGATCACATAGTTTTGATCAAAATATCTAAAAACTAAAAGTTTCGAATATCGTTCCTATTTCCAGATTATTTGCACAAACAGTATGTAAAGTCACCTGCAGATCACACCTTTATACTGCTCGCTGTAGACTACAAAGTATGGAACAAAGAGTTTCATGGTCACCATTTCGTACGTGGAGACTCCTCAGGAGACTCCTGCACGTGCATTTCCTCCTAGTGTTTATAAGCAGATAGGCTACAATAGGTAAATACCGTTATGCAGCTGAGTGCTGAACATTGAGCAGTTTATTGCTCATGTCCTGTCCTGAAAATCTAACCTGTATATCGATCTTGCAGTTGTCAATCAGGCTGCGAATCTCCTGGGTTTTGTCCTGACAGGGAGACCAGAGCTGGGACTGTCTCAGAGCGTCGGAGCAGTACGTTTCCGCTTGGCTCTCGGTTATGCCAGACGGCGTTGGCCATGACAGCTTTGCTGGTTGAAAATCTGGAATGTCGAGTCCATAATCACGTTTTCCCTCTTTTTCCTATTCTCTTCCTTTTCCTTTTTTTCGACCATGATCCCCTTACCCCCAGTCAACACAAATTTATTATCTTTCTGCGGTCAATCAAACATGGGTGGTTCTAGAAACAAAACTATGTTTATCTAAGAATTATTGGTTTGTTCTTGTGGTGTAGGTGAATTCCTTGTTTTCCAGTGTACATTATTAGTATTTCAAGTTTGTTTTTTAGTTGTGCAACTTAAAGGAAACGTTACCTGATCAACATTTATCTTATGTCATATTGCAACTGAAGATAAATGTTGATCAGGTAACGTTTCTTTATGTCATGTTGCCATGCTCCAATTATTGTTGCAGAACCCGTTAATACATAGAGCTCAAACTTTGCTTCCTTACTTGCATAATCATTGGGATCATAAACTTTGTTATCGGCCGCATCACTGTCGATGTAGGGACTGCCACGAGCAGATCTCTTGCCGGATGTTGGAGGATTCCAAACGCCTCCCAAAAAGTCATCGTCAAAGCCACCCTTCTTAGTAACATCTTGGCAGTTAAGACACTTCACGTGCAAAAAAGATAACTTTACAAGCATGACCACAGTGGTCCTGCTAGTGATGTCTTATTTAAAAAAAACAAGAATGAATATCGAAAAATATTTACAGGAAAACCTCATTTGATGAGGTGTGGGTGGGTGTTTGTTGCTTAAAAAGTTCCCCCGCAAACTGTGTGCATATCAGGACGGTGTTGCTTAAAGTTTACGCGCTGTCGCAACGCAGGTTTCAATCCCACCCAGTCACATAATACTAACATCGGGCCAAACAGTCCTAGAACTGCCCCCTATAGCGCCAGGCGTCTGAAAGGACAGCCACTATATTGCCAGTTTTTAAGTCTTAGGTATGACCGCCGAGTTGCGAACCGCCAACCTAACATCTCGTAAGCAGACGTTTTAACCTCTAGATCACCGAGGCGGTCGTCCTTTGATAAAGCACCTAAAGATATTATGTCCGATAAATCAACAAGCAGTGGTGTCATGTCTTTACTGCTGTTGAAACGACTTTATCCACCTTCCTACTGACATGCATCTTCCTATTGATCTCCTTACAGGATTCTTACATAGTACGTGAGAAATTACTAAACCATGAAATTCTCTGTAATACTCTGATGATGGAGTCGTACAGATGGTGTGAGGTAAGATGGCCGTAAATAATTACTGTAATAAGATTAGCGATTCACAGGGTAGGGCTTATAGAACATTTCCGCTTATAGCTTGAACGAAATAATATTGTCTGTGCAACGTTGCAACACGCCACTTATATTTGTGTATATTAACAAAAATAAAGTACACTTTTCAGAATATCGAAGTTTTCAGACTAATACAGCGATTTAATGTATTACATTAACATTCTGAGGGGGGAGTGGTCTTTAATTCCTTCCCTTTGGGGTTTGGGGGTAATGTGGATTTTTCCCTCTGGGGATAAACTGGTGCCGTTTATTCATTCCAGAATCTTTGATTGGAAATAGTTTAAACGATAACCCTGAAAAAAAGGGTTTAGGCATGCTTTTGGCGGCTTCCCCACACCCTACACCCCAATTCAATAATCCTTCCAGTTGAAAAGAACACTCTGTAAAATAGAAAGCTACGTCAGTTATGTTTTGTTGCGTAATAACATTACTTGATGTTCTGATGTTATGCTATGTATTGTAATCTTATACAATTTGTTGCACGGTTTAACCTGCAGCTTCGTCCCCTGAGCGTACACAGAGCAGTTCACGACTCCAGCTCCATTTTCAATGCACGTGCAGTAGTGAGATTCATATGGGTCGCCCACAAGTGGAGGATCAGTCTTGAACAGGCTTGTGAGATCATCGTTTCTGAAAATAAAATACAAATTTCTTGTTCTAAATTTGTTTCTTTAACAATACTTACCATCACCCTAAGTGCTATATTCTCAATTAGCGATTCCCTAAACGCACCTTCCAAACAAACACACCCACCAACGCAACCCTAGTAAGGCCCCTCCGCGCATGCGCACACCACACGCCACCCGTGCGCACAGATTACTGACTAGGTCACCCTGACTTTCTCAAGTCAGAGAACCAAACCAGCGGGGAGGAGGGTTGGGTTTTGATGGGTCAAGGTAAGTATTGTTAAAGAAACAAATTTAGAACCGAAATTTTTAGTTTCTTGTCACAATAATGTAAATGACCCAAAGTGCTGAGTAGCACAAACAGGTGGTGGGTGAGACAAAAAAAAAATTTACCAGGGTTTAGGAGGACGAAGCCGACAAGAGGAGTTGGGTGACTCCAGCAGCAGCCACCCCAAACAGGAGAGATCCCTGAGATAGTGCTGTATGAAAGGAACCTCCGAACCCCAGTAGGCTGCTCGCAGAACATCTTGGAGCGCATGCGACTGAGACGCGAGCGAAGTGGCCCACGCCCTCTAACCTCATGCGTGCGTGCGTGCAGCAGCCAAGGGCAGATAGGGTTCTGCTCTGCCCCTCCCCCTTGTTGCATACGCACGCCGCACAACAGTTGTGACCCAGCAAGAGATTCTGGCTTTCGAAATCTCTCGCGTTCGACCAGTCTGCAGGGAGAGGAATAGGCGTCTGTGGGTGGGAACGCATACGACGTCTATACTCACGTAATGCTCGGGCCAGAGGGTTGACGAGGTCAGGTTCGGACGGGTCGTGGACAAGGGCAGGATAGTGACTGTCTGGGACAGGCCACCAGGTTGCTGGTTTTTGACAAGAAAGACAGGGACCAAGAGCCATCGTACTCATGGCGGACGTCCGCCCCCATCCCAGAAAAGGCGCAAACCTCGATGGCACGACGGCCAGACGCCAACATGTCTAGAAAAACCGTTTTCAAAGTCAAGTTAGATAGAGAAGCAAGATGCAGAGGCTCGTAGGGAGGGGAGCGGAGCGCCGCCAGGACAAAGAAGAGGTCCCAGGCCAACACCCGACGGGGCACGTGAGCCTGGGATGGATCACTTCAGTGATGAGGGATGCGTTGCCACGCAACGAGAGGTGGTAAGCGGGGTCCACTGCCCGTGGCCTAGTTGGGTCTAACCCCTGGGACCGGCACCACTCCACCCAACGCTGCCAGTGAGCATCGTACACCTTGTTCGTGGGCGTCTGAGATATCATCCCCCCCCCCCTCCAACTTGTCAGGTGTCACCTTAGGACAGGAAACGGGAGAGTGGAGTGCAAAGCCCCCTCCGCAGGGCAGAAGCACCACCGGTGACAGGTGAGGCGGGTGAGTCAGTGAGCTGTGGGCACGGGTGGCGTGTGATGTGCGCATGCGCGGAGGGGCCTTACCAGGATTGCCATGGTGGGTATATTTTTGGGGAAGGTGCGTTTAGGGATCGCTGAGAATATAGCACTTTGGGTCATGGTACAGTATTGTGACAAGAAAATTTACTTTAAAGTTTCAAACATAAACATTACGTTGATGTTTCAGACAGAATTTACTTCAACGTTTCAGAGGGAAGCAGTTGGTGAAGGGGTGCTCAAACCTGAAGCACTGTATAAGCCTTACCAGCAGGCATTCACGTGTTACTGAAGTGTGGGAAAGTAGACAGGCAAGGGAATTTAAAATCTAAGAAACTTACTAGGCGATTGATGGTCTTCGAAATCATACGCTATCTTAATATAAAATTGCTAACACTGTTGATGAATGTTTTGAAATTGGCGCGGAAGTAATCAAACTCATGAAAAAAATACTGTAGAGGTTCATAGGATCTGACTAAACAAAACTCTGTAGGAAATAACACAGCAAAAGTCGTACTTCCAGGACTCGGTGAAAGCTTCCGGCACATAGTCAGGAGGCATGGTGTCTACATAACCGTATCGATGTGTCAGTTCGTTGTTCGGGTTGTTGTCAAACGTCCCACACAGGCCTCTACCTTGAAGAAAGTCCGTGCCAGGAACAGATATATCGAGATTTAAATGACCTCCTAAACTTGCCGCAGCGGTAATTTTCAGCTCCGAACCAGAGGGGAAATACACCTGTGTGCATAGAGGAGGCATTAATTAGCAGAGACAGCCCAAGGGCAAATTCACCGCACACTTGTTTATATGGAATAGTGTGTTTGTCTCTCTAATATTTTCAGTGTAACGCCATCATGCGCAGTTCACGCATTCACTTATAGAAAGACAGAGAAAGAGGTGGGGGGGTAGTGTTTTTCTCCTGACAGTTCTCTCACATTCTCGCTTCCTGCGTATTTTGCATGCTCACTCGCTCGTAGCCACACAAATGCAGAGGAGAATGGGGAGAGAGGAAGAGATTTCTACTGTTTCAAGTTACAGCGTAACTTGAAAGTGCATAAAATGAACGTTACCGTTATCGTCGATCCATCGGTAGCTTGAAGAATTCTCGTGCCTTCTCGCAAAGGTCCGCCCACGGTGATTTTGGGTGAACCAATGCTTTGGTGATAGTAACTTTTGTCGCAGCCGTTAATCCTTATCATATCGTCCTTTTCACGCACAGCAACGCCACAGATACAGGTGACAGCTCTATCAGGTCGCTCGTGGTAACACGGCCATGTTCGAATTTGAACCTAAGTTTCGACAGATTTATTAGGTCTGCATGTGATGCTAAACAATAAAAAATAATATCTTAATGCTGGTTATTCCTGCTGATTATGTCGAGAATAACACGAAGAGGAAGGGAAAAGCGACGGGTGCAGTCGTGTTCTTCTTCTTCTTTGCGATCGCTGCTACAATTTGAGTCCGGAGGCAAGGATGAATTGGCTGGTCTTCTGTAGTGCTTCCGCCCGGCCGTACAGTTTCTCCTGGAGGCTCGTAGGCTCCGGCCAGACGTCCTCTCTCAGCTGCCGGTGGTCCCTGCATTCCTGCAGGATATGTTCAGCCGTCTGGTCGGCCTCTCCGCAGGGGCATTTTGAGGACGGTGCAAGGCGAAGCCTCTTATGCATGTGCTGATTGAGCCTGTTGTGTCCCGTCCGCAGGCGGAAGATGATCACCTGTTCTTGTCGGGACAGATGGTGATAGCTGTCCTGGATCTGGGGAGTTCTGAACAGGGCTTTACATAGATTATTCATTTCTGTGAGACTGACTCTATTCTCTTTTTGTT
>SMGT01000963.1:260120-279114 GCA_004794575.1 Lanistes nyassanus | reverse complement strand
AAACCTCCAAGCTGCGACCGAATGACAGTTTTCAAAAAGAATAAATGAAAACTGTCATTCGGTCGCAGCTTGGAGGTTTCTTGTCCCTTTTTTGGTGTCTTTTGCTGTCTCGGCAGCATTGCCAATTATCTGAGACAATTAAACAGAATTAGAGGTGAACGGTAAAGTGGTGTTATGTGTGTGTGTGTGTGGTGATAAATATATATGTATATTTTTTTATTAGCGCATTGACTCCATTTGAAATCATTGCATAGCAATCTCTGGTGGTCTAATTAAGCAAACGAAAGTAGCGCTTTAACTTGTCCTGTAGAAAATTGTAATTTATTTTCTTTAAAATCTGATATTTTTCATACTTTTTCATACTTTTCCATATAGCTTTATTTAATTATGGCAGGCTGTTTAAACCTGAATGGAAAGAGAAAGAGATTAAGAGAATCCGCGCGCGCGCGTGTGTGTGCGCGTGTGCGTGTGCGTGTGCGTGGGTGTGCGTGTGTGTGTGTGTGTGTGTGTTAGATTGGCTCGTGATTTGTACCATGTGTAGGCCATACTTCTGTTGTGATTTTTCACTCCTAACCATTTATGGAGAAAATATAATAGCTGCGAGAGTTGATGAAGAAAGATTCGTGCCATAAGGCGTTTATCATTGCTGCGATCAGTATGCAGCCCTTAGCGAGGAAAAATATATAAGGGTTTCGCTACATTACTGTCCAGCAAGCAGGACAACAAAGCGTGACAAAAAAGAGTAGTTATAGTCAACATGTCTTTGGGAATAAAGGACCCAAAGGACCATTCGTTCTTTTCCATTGTTGTTTCCAAACAAAGAATTTAAAGCAACTGTGTTTTCCTGTAGAAAATAAGAAAATTCTGAACAAAAATAAGTTTGCTGAGCAAGCTACAACCGTGGTTGTGTAAGATGATCGAAGCAATGATCGAAGAAGGCTAACTTTTGAATATACAATAATTTTGGATGAAAACACAAGATTGCTTGTGATCATTAAATATTTTATTATTTATTACAAATAACGAACGTATACATATTTTTTAAAATGTATTTTTAGCGGTGTGGATTTTCTATGCGAGGATTACAGTAATTAAAATCACTTGCTAGTTATAAGTTTGGTTGTGAGCCAGTACATTATAAAAATAAATAAATCTGCAACATGAACATGATTTATTGTATGGATTTTTGACAGTTATGAAGAGTCGTTTATAAATGACTAAGATGAATGCTAACCGAAAGTCCCGAAGTGATCAGGAGCCGCATTCATGGTCTAAACCGATAGAGATCACGTGACATACCATCGGTCAGCGAATTTTCTTGGTCAATGGGAATTAAACAGTTTGTCACGTGGTCGCGATCGGGTTAGTCGGGTTAGGCTACCAACTGCCATGAATACCACTCCAAGGAATGTTCAAGTTCACTTGATTAAGAGATTCCTAAGAGGGCGGTAAGAACCACACGAGAAATTCGTGAAAAGAAAATTCCGAAGCACTCGTCCTAAACTGGACCAAAAGAAGCTTGAAATAAGGTTCCAGGTTATTTCCAAAAAACCTTTAACATAGAACAAGATGCAATATCTATCTTGAAAACAAACCATGGCACAAACAACCTTCAAATAATTTCCAAGTCAATTTACAAATAACTTTTAACAAACAGTGAAATGTCGTGTACCATAGTAACAAAATCTGGTACAAATATAATTCAAAATATAATCTCTCTCACACACACACAGCCTCACACACACACACACACACACACACACACACACACACATACTCACACGCACACACACACACACACATGGGAAAAAAGTCAGTAAACAGGAGGAGGGAGGTAACGAAAGCACACACACTCACACACACACACACACCCTCTCACACACACACACGGCGAAAAACAGGAGGAGGGAGGTAGACAAACTGATCACAGAGTTACATTCATTTTCTTGAAATATTGTCTATTTACAGATAAGTCAGATCTGTAGATAATCCCTCGTAAGCTACAGCCATAGTCCACAAATATAAACTAGGTGGTGTTACAGGTGTGGTGTGGTGCAAATGATGTTCACTCGATACCCCTTGTTCACCAGACACTTTTGTTTCATGCCCTCACAAATGGAACGAATCGCTAGGTTCACTGAATATTCTTTGCAAGTCGACGGAAAACTTTACTTTCACAAAAAATCCTCGCCACAGATGTGGCAAAATCTGGAGGCTCCCTGGACGTTCTTGCCACCCGATCCGCGCAGAGGCTTTGGGTTGACGACGCTCCTGGCCGCTCTCGGTGACGTCACTGAGAACGTGCAGACTCACGACCTGGAGAGCCGAGCTCTGATGAAGAGGATCACGAAGGCAAGCAGTCGGTATCCCACAAGGAGAACAAACATGAGGCCCACGTTTAGTGACGTATTGTCCTGAAACACAGGGTATTGGGGATAGTAGGAAAATGCAGCATACTAGACAGCAGCGGCCGACAGTTTGGAAATATACCGTACTATAGTCACTCACAGTAGGAAAATATACCGTAATAAAGGGTAGCCACTGACAATGGGAATCTGCTCCATCACTTACCTTTGAGTAAGTCAGGTACTCCAGAACATCTGTACCGTTTCTGTACTGGCAGGACCGGGTCAGCGTGCTGTTCTCTTCACAACCTCCTAAATACAAACATCCAAAGAAATATCAATTGCGCAGCTCCGCCATTTTATGGAGACGTGCCTGCGATTGGCCTCCGTGCACTTTATTCCTGCTACCACAAACGTCAGGTGAAACGTTGGCGATTTTATAAAAACCACCCACAAACCATTTCCAGTAGCAGAAAAGCTTACAGCATCACTGTTTACTCCTGTGCTAGTTCTTTATTTCCCCCAATAATTACATTGCACAAAATACGTGAAACGCGTATTAATGCCATTAATATGCAGACAACGCCGCGAAACAGTTTCTAACTTCAGAAGCTAACAAAGGGTGATGTTTTAAAGTTTTAGGCGGCTTATTTACATACCTAAATACTGAACGTTCTCCCATTGGTTGACAGCTACTATTTCATTTGCATATTTGAACCATGACAAATACTTCAACCAGATGAAGTAGACAGGTGTGGAGCTGTCAAGAAAAAATTTAAAATATATCAGCTTGATATACTTTGTTTGTTACCCTTTTATTTATATATGTTTGAATACTGAAATTGAACACAAACTCATTCCCCTCTCCCCGTTCACTGCTCCCCTATCTCTCTCTCTCACACACACACACAGAGTTCAGGCCTAAGCAAGATATTTGAACTAATATTCATATTCTACTTACTTATCTAAATAATTGTGGTGTACACAGTTCTGCACTAATTGTGGGGAAAGATGTGTGACACAGTTATATTTTGAAGTTTTTCCTAAAGCTGCCTGGGCTGGGACGCATCATTTCTCTGCATCTTGCATTGTTTGACAAGATGCCCATCGGGCATGCGCCGCGTACTTTGGCTTCTTTCCAAACTTTCCTCAGCAACCTCACGACCTTTCCCTTCCTACCCGACCTTGAGATAACCCTTGTTGCTGACTGGTGGTAACCGAGCAGCCTACAACCTATTATCTGAGACTACACAGCTGCATGCGACTGACATACTTATCATTCAGGAAGAAGCCGCCGAACAATAGCAGAGGAATCATCAGGGGTGGGGCGACTGCCAGTCCCACGTTGACATTAGGTGAAGCAGTTGATATGACGTAACCTGTCAATGAGAAAAAAAACTTCCTTCGTTCGGTTAAAGGGACTGGGAAGTTGACCGCATTTAGCTGCAGTGGTATACACTTAATGGAGTATAATTTGAGCCATCTGGACTGTTACCTGGTCTCTAAAATTAATAAATAAAAAATGCTGGTCGGTTACAAATTCATTCTCCCATTGAACCACCCACGTGCAAACTGCCATCCATCAAGTTAAAGACCATTCTTAGCTGGACAAATATCTTCTACTTCGCCGAAATTGTCACTTTGACCAAATGACCAATTTGGCAATCTAGGACGAACTTTTATCTGGTTAAGAAAGGCCTTTCCATTCAGACTGATCGCTCTACTGGTTACCCCCAAAAGTCACTAAATTAACCGAAGGTTAATCCGTTATTAAAAAGATGAAAAGACATGACACTTGATATCCAAGTTGTTACGAACAATAAGTCTTCACGTGGCGGGACAGAAAGTTGAAGTGAAATCTCACCAAAGGACACAGCAATGTTGGTGACCAGAATCATCACGGCCGCATTGATAAGAAACGCCTCCCCTGATTTGTACAGACCTGAAACAAAGAGGTCAGTAGGTGCTAGGTGAACACTGCGGTCATCGTTTGGTCTGTTATCGGGCAAGTTCATGGATGAGAGCACAGCCATCTACACAATGAAAATAGTTACAGATATAGCATACGGTCCCCGTTTTCCACCCTGTAGCATATTCTAGTCCGAAACGTGTGGGGATTTTTTCTTTCTTTTTTTCCTTTTTTAGTTGTTATTATTATTATTGTCGTTGTTGTTGTTTAACTAGTGTTCGTCACGGGTGGATTTCCTTCTCGGTTTTAGGAGCTGGTGTTCAGCCCCATACATCAACGTTTGTCCGCGTGGAGTGTGGACGTGTGTGAAATTGTGCGTGTATACGTGCACTCAGGGGCAAATGCCGCTTTGTTGGCGCGACGTGCTGCAAGGCCGCTTACCTATCATCCAGTAGTCAATGCTGATGAAGATTGCCGGCAGCACGATAAACGTTGGCAGCTGAGGAAATATAAGAAAGAAGATAAAATTTGTGTGCGCATTCTCTCACTCTGCATTCTTTTTCTTAACCTCTCTCTTCTCTTACTCACTCTCCCCCTTCCACCACCACATACCCAGGGACTCAACCACTCATGCACGCACACTCATCTACCTAACATCTTCGCTCCCTTGTTCACTCGCTTACTCTAGGACAAAATAGGAAGACAAAAATACCCTCAATGCTGACATCAGCATAACACCGAAAGAAGTCGCGATATAATCAAGTTTACTACTGTTAAATGGGATAGTACCGCGAGAAGCGATGGCACTGTGAAATGGTACAGTATTTTAAAATGAGGAAATAAAACAGCGTCTGAAATAAATGTCTAGATAGAAATTGCTATACTGTCAAAGCTATACTGAAATGTAGATACCCTGCAATAAAGCTACACTGGCAATACAACTTACCTCTGCCAGAATTTTGGACAGGAAGTAGACATCGACTCTGTACAGTCCTGAGCCATATTCTCGAAGAAAGATGGGCACTTCGTTTGGGAACGACTGATAGATAAAAAAACATCCCGCAAGTTTAAAACGCTCGTTGCCACAAGCAATACTAGCTAATGAAGGTGCCAGTGTCGCAATGTTTAAGATCCTTTTCATGTTTTGTTATGTTTTGAATGTGTTTAAACTGTACATTCTCTGCCTGTTTACCTGTGTGCATGCCTCGCTGCCCACAGCATACGAGAGTACTGCAGTAATCCCAAGCAGAATATGCCACTTGATATGATGCATTGTTCAGTAATACTTTAATTTTTGTTCATCTGCATAGCTGGGTGACTCTTTGATGCTAAGGATCTTTATTTATCTTCTTTCAATGATGGCGGTAAAAATTTCAATATCAATCCTCAACTGCTGCTAGGGCGCAACACACATAACCGACTAAGTACAAATCGTTAGATCGCCGCTAAAAGTAGCAATAAGGTAGACGATGATTTTAATTAAAATTAAGATCAATTTTTGGGTTTAACACGTCCTTAAAGAGAAATACTGAATATACTTACGTTGACCACAGAAAACATGCTGCTTAAAGAGATATTCAGTAAGAGCAGAAACAGGGCGCCGTTGATGTTCATCACTCCCCTCTGGTCGTACGTCAACTGAAGATAGATCAGGCCCAGCGCAAGGGCAACGATCTGTAAATAGGAGACAAAAATCAGATAAAGACATTATGATATGGTTATGGTGATCAATATGTAAGTAAATAACCGCCATCTTTCTTCTTCTCCTCCTAGCCTCCTCCTCCTTTATGTGGTTGCGTGTGGTGTCTGGATATACTCTGTGATACTGTGGCTGTCTTCGTTCTTTTTGTAAAGCCCATTGAGCCCTTCGGGGGAATGGCGCTCTAGAAGACTCCTTTTTTATTATTTATCTAGATTTTTATCTTTGCCAGACTTGCTGATAACGAGATCTGGGTGAAAGATGTCGGAATGCCCCACACTCACCACGTTCTGCATCACCCGCACGCGCAGAAGCACGACGTCACGAATGAGCGACACCCAGCTCCGCCACAAGATGCTGAGAAACTGTCTGCCCCAGCTGGCCTCGTACCTGGGGACAGGTAATGCGGGTGAGCGGTTACTGCCTCACGTCAGTGATTACAAGTAGTCAGCAGACTCTGCGTCATGGTAAATGTCACGCTAGCAAAAGTGGAGTTTTTTTTTTAAAGCAGGCAATGCGATGGGAACATAACCCAGTATTGTACGAAAAAATGAAAAACCACTGTTCGCAAATGTTGTACTTATTATTTTCCTTCTGCCTTTCTGCCCATGTTTCACAGGGTTCCTATGCAAAAATGTTTTCAATAGTTAAATATGAAAGATTACGAAACTTTAGAAGCACAAACTGGCAACCCCTCAGAAAATTGTTGAGTATCAGCAAGTCCCTGAAAGGCTACATCGCTTCTGCCTTGATCCATTTAATTTTCGGTATTTTGGGGGGACCAAAATCAGAGGAATACAACATCTTTACTATTGTAAAATACAGTACAACTAAATTTTGATACATAAAAAGGAGAAACAAGTTCCATAGTTTGTCAGAGAGACTGCTTACAAGGTCTACTTGACTTCAGAATATATATTGACCAAACTGTACCTCGATTCGTTGCTGGTAGCATCTTCGATCTGAAATGCACCAGAAACCATATAAAAATGTGACATTTTAGAGACCCCTCTGCTGCTGTTACTGGATATACATATGCGCGCACTGTTTCTCACGTGCACTCACGCTTGCTTACCCCACGGAAACGATTATTCCAACTCATACTTGTATCCATCCACTTGTGTTAAGAACTTTTTACATACCCGCAAACACTTATGCAAACTTCGCATGTTCGCACTTCCTGTCATTAACTGGCCTCGCCTGATTAACTGTTCGCTGGACAGTATTTGGATAATGTCTGAAGGAGTCAGCCGGACTGTAGCTTTTATGGATTTTTGTCAAGAACTTCGACAAGCATGTAATCAGAGGCCGATTTCATGAACAATAGGAGAGAAGGACAGTTATGCTTTGCTTGTGACTGGTATGTTACATCCTTTTGTAGGGCATCCTCCCCAGCGTGGCCGGGTAAGAAATGCCTTAACACGTTCAGAAGACTGCATGCCCGACACCGTGTGCTAAAAAGACAAACCAGTGCTCACCAAACTGTCTTGTCTCCTCGTGTAAGAGCTGAGATGTTTAACATCCTTCAAAATCTGCCCGCCAATCTCCGTGTGAGCGAAGGTGTCGCTTATCGCCTTGACAAGGGATTAAAATAGCTTGTTTATACAAGGGCTTCAAATGAAAGAGCAACAATAATTCGTCAATCTTAGCAAAACGATGGGCCACAGAAGCGTTTTGTCTGTCCTGTCTAACTATGAAAGTCGCTCTAAATTTGAAAGGATTGTACGGAAACATTTAGAAATCTGATAACACAACTCACCTTGACTTTTTGTCGACATTCGTCTTCCTTTCCTGGGACAATTGCTAGCGTCAGCACGAAGAAGTCTGATGGATTAAAATTTGGTGGGCACACGTAGCTTAAACTGTCCGAAAAGAAAATTTAGTTCTCTTAAATTTTACATTTAGCGACAAGACGAAAAGAATTGCAAGAACAACGAACAAATTATAGAAATTCCTCAAATTAATCAGACTTTTGAAAAAAAAAGCAAACGGAGAATTAGATTTGAAGTGTGCAAGAACGATAACTGGTGATGTGTAAGACTATAACAAATATGAAAATCTCAGAATTGACAGACGTATAAAGTCTGACTTGGTTCATATCGAAACACACAGACATGAGAGACTTAATTGAAATGCGTGAAACTTTAAACCCAGTAGATCACAGACTTTTGACGAGTGGAAGTCGATTAACGACAGTCCGTTGAATCCCGCATTAGGAAATTGCAATAAATAAATAAACCGATGGATGACATCACACATATTTCATTACCTGCTGAAAAACTCTAAGGCTTGCTTTGTGGAACCCATGAAGGCTACCCTGCCTTCCGCCATCAGCAGAAGTCTACAGAATAAAAGTTGATAAAAAACAAAACCAGGAAAGATATAAAACTAATAAAATATACGTAAAATATGCGTCCCTAGGTATGCGTACGTATTTAAATGGTTTTCATTAGTCCCTTTTTCTTGGGGGGGGGGGGGGGGCGGGCACTGTAATGTGTTATACTTTTCGATATGTATATGTATATACTGCATCTTTTTACGAATATTACACACGTATACGTGTAAATATCTATGTATGACGAAGAAGGGGATGGGGGAAGTGCTCACTGGTCAAACATGGCGTAGATCTCAGAGGACGGCTGGTGGATGGTACACAAAACTGTCCTCTGCCTGCTGGCCATGCCTTGGAGAGTCTGGACAATGTTTTGCGCCATGAAGGAGTCCAGACCTGACGTCGGTTCGTCGCAGAACAGAATGGGAGGGTTGGTCAGCATCTGTCACGTGACCAGATTTATGTCAGAACTTTGATCAAAAGTGAATTTGTTTGGCAGTGTTCATGCACGTGACAGGCTTAATTCTTGGTTTCAGCATAGTTTATTTTCTTTGTTTTCCTTTTCTTTTCTTATTTTCCACAAAGCTTGTGCCACAAAAATTTCTTATGAGAAAGGCATTCTTACATTATTACTGATCTTGATTTTCCTTTTAACATTTATATTTACTGAGATATTGATGGGCGCAACTGTGAAATCAAGCTTTGCTCGCTGTAGTGGTTTTGTTAATTTTCTGAGGAAGAAGGAGAGGATATCGTCAAGAATATAATTTTAGGAAGCCGTTTTTAAAGCAGAATTTCGAGGCAGTTTCCTTGGCAGCAGTCGAGCTGGAATGTGCAATTTTTTTTACTATTGAAATTTACTATATGCATTTTCTTTGAGATGCTAATGCAATGCATTACAGGCAAAATCCTAAGGTTTATTTATACCGGCAGCCACGGCACGAGATCAAAATACATGGAAATCCCCACGAACTGTCAGAAAGGAAACGTGTATCGTAAAGTCTCCATTCACTGAAGTGTGTTGAAAGCTTGAGTATCTCAGGAAGGAGAATATTAGTTTCTGGAGAGAAATTTTTCTTCTAAATGAGACTAATTGTTTTAATGCACGCAGTTCGATATATTACCACGTAACGACTGCTTTTATCCGACTTGGATCCGACTCTGAGGTGTGTAAACCTCGCATAAACTGGTGGTTCTCACATTACAAGCTAACAACAACAACAATTATTATGAAAATCAAAGTTAATTTTTTCACCTTTTGTCAGATACTCACCTCACAGGCGAAGGACAACCGTTTCATCTCTCCGCCGGAAATGCCTTTTTTCTGTCCGCTTGTCCCCACCTGAGTATTTGCACACTTTGACAGACCCATCTGCCCAGGCACAAAACCCCACGCACGCATGTTATGTTCACATGTTTATATCTTCTTTAATATCTTATAGCATATAATTTTTGTAAGCAAAGAGGTAATTGAAACAGATGGTAATCTGAACCTCGAATACAGCTAAAGCACACATTATTTCGCAATTAAACACAATATATTTATTGCACCAATATGAGCATGAACCATGATAAAGAATGGTTGCGACAGAAATGCGCAGCCTACAACAAACCCTTGAAATGATTGAGATAAATATTAAAAATTAAACCGGAAGAATGAGAGAGAAAAATCTTTTACCTCTTTCATGACTTCTTCAACCTTGGCCAAGCGAGCTTTCTTGTGTATACTCTTGTCCATTCTCAGCAGTGCCTGGGAAGCATAAACATAATCTGACGTCAGTTTACCATTATGGTCCTTGAATTGTTTCTCATCTGAGCGGTCAACATGTAAACATTTTAAAGATGGCGATTAACCACACTTGCGTTCAGGCCTTGTCACTTGAGAAAACATGATGAAGAAAACTTCGTTATAGTCCGAAAATAAAATGCTACAAATGTCGCGAACTTATTGCCTGTGTTCCAGACCATGACTTCCTTTTTACACATGAAAGAGGTCATCTTTACTCTAGTTTCAAGAAAATGCACAGTGGACAAAGCACCTTAATCTACATACGCATTCGGGGCAGTTTAGCTGTATGTAGAATGTCTGGATCAGCCAGACCACGCACTCAGCTCCCGTGCCATTTTAGCATGCCGATTGCCGTCTCGTTCCTTCAATCCGTCACATTATTTTTTAAAACGAAAGTTGGCCGAGGCACAGGGCAGCGAATGAGTTTGCTCAGTGCCCTGTGTCCCCCTAGTGCTCAGTGTCTGCTCAAATGGCACAACCTGTCTGTATGATTGGTCCTGTGGCTTTGTCCGCACACTTTAATAAACTGGTAATAATGACCTGTCATCCGCATGAACTAGATTATTGTGTGCATAAAATATGTAACACACCCTGAAAGTGAGTGTCTCGCGCACGGTGAGTGTGCCAATAAACAGGTCATCCTGCTGCACGTAGCCAGAAATGTTTCGGATGGCACCTCCCAGGTTGACTCCATTCACTTTGACCTCGCCTTGCAGTGAGTAACCTTTCAAGTTGCGGCCAGTCAGGACGTTGAGAAGAGTGGACTTCCCTGCTCCACTGGAGATAAACCATGTGCACAATCAAATTTAAAACTTGAAGAACTTTTTACAGGTCTCGTGAACAATAAGGATGAAATCTCCCAAACAATGAAGCTTTCTACGTAGCAAAATTCCTAAGATTGCATAAATGTAGAGCGAGAATTAGTGAAGAAATAGTTGTCAGAATTAAATTTTAGCAAATTTGTAAAGGTACAAAGTCTTCAAGTAAATGGTTGTTTCTTTGTATGAACAGTGACCTTGAAACAAACTTGAGCGATACCATTAAGGGGAACTCTGTACAGTATAGGTGCATATCAGGACGGTGTTGCTTAGACAAAGTTTACGTGCTGCCACACGTGGGACTGAGGCCCGTGTTGCGCCACCTATTCACATTATACTGACACCGGGCCAACCAGTCCTAGTACTGTTCCCTGTAGTGCCAGGCGTCTGGCAGGACAGCTACTAGATTACCAATTTTTAAGTCTTAGGTATGACTCGGCCGGGATGCGAACCATCGACCTCCCGCATCGGAAGCGGACGCCTTAACCACTAGACCACCGAGGCGGTCAGTATAGGTTAGAAGGAAGGCATAGTGACATGGCATGCACATTTAGAATAGTAAACACGACATGCACATTAAGACATAGTAAACATGGCACGCACATTTAGACATAGTAAACATGGCACGTACATTTAGACATAGTAAACATGGCACGCACATCTAGACATAGTAAACATGGCACGCACATTTAGACATAGTAAACACGACATGCACATTTAGACATAGTAAACATGGCACGCACATTTAGACAGTAAACATGGCACGCACATTTAGACATAGTAAACATGGCACGCACATTTAGACATAGCAGATGTGTCACGCACATTTAGATGTTGTAGAGGTCGCACACATTTAAACATACTAAATAGATCACCCGTATATAGACATAATAGACAGATTACGAACATTTAGACATAATAGATAATAGGTCATGCTCATTTAGACAAGTACACATCCAGATTCAACAAAAAGCGGTGACCAAGAAAGAGTTCAATAAAAGCTCACCTGGCACCCATGATGGCCATCAGAGTTCCTGGCTTCACTATTCCCGACACTGAAACACAAGCTACCTGTTGGTTGGGATAAGAAGGAAGGAAGAAAGGAAGAAAGAAAGAGATGTGAGTGAGTGAGTGAGTGAGTGAGTGAGTGAGTGAGTGAGTGAGTGAGTGAGTGAGTGAGTGAGTGAGTGAGTGAGTGAGTGAGTGAGTGAGTGAGTGAGTGAGTGAGTGAGTTGAAAGCGAGAGCTTAATTACTAGCGAGTGTTGTGTGTGTGAGAACAGAGAAAGGTCAACATACCTTGTTAACGTTGAAAGAAGGAATAAACAATACAAATAAGAATAAACAGTAGTACAATAATTGACTAAAAGAAAAACTGTCTTAAGTCAAAGAAGAAACAATAAAACTAAATGAAACCAAGGCAGGGGACACAACTTACCATTGTCGATTATGGTTTTGCTTCCGTTCCGAGCTTTTCCAGGATCCTGTACGTCACTGGCCGAATTACCCACAATCCCCGACTTCCGTTGTTTCTTCCCCTTGACGCAGACCGTGATGTTCTCCCAAGACAGCACAGCGGGTATGATCACGTGATCATGGTCCATCACAGCAGGCCGGTTTTGCTGATCTCCCCGTTCCAAACCCCCCGAGCTGAAGGAGATTTCTGGGATGTCTACAACGGTTGAGGGGTTGCTCGGTGCTAGGACTGCCCGAAGAGGAGGGGTAAAGTTGCTCTGAAACGCTCTAGGGTTACTGTCGTCGAAGATTTGGTTACGATGTTCGTCTCTGAGCGGTGAGTAAATAATGACATCCAGAGAATCTCCGGCCTCCATCTTGGTCGAACGTCTGATAAGATGTGAGCGACGAGTATGACCTTTCTTAACTGAACAAAGCGAGTCTCAGCTGGCAGATAATCCACGCAAAGAACCCTTCTAATCTTTGCTGCATCAGTCTTCTTTGTGTCAATTGTTTTATATTTCTATCACTCCTCTTTTATGTCATCTTTTGACTTGTTCCTTTCCACAGAATCTGAAACCACGATCCAGTTCAGAGATGAACAAGCCTCAATGGGAATGTAATATGTGTGATGGGAGATGTAGTTCATGAGAGAAGATGCTATGTGTTCTGTCAGTAGTACGCATGTGTGAGAACAGAGAAAGGTCAACATACCTTGTTAACTGACATCGATCCAAAAATAGCAATGCGGTACTATATGCGTCTTCTCTTGTTTAAAGCCACAGTCTCGCTTAGTGTAGTTTGCTTTCGAAAAATCTCAGAAGGCATATATATCGGCTCTGGCTAAGATATATTCTGTGCAGACGTATGGATCGGCACAAGACGGAATGTACTTTCCTCCTGTTGCTCCCTGTTATCAGCTGTGGGACAGGCTGTGGTCAAACAAGGAAAAGACGAGAGGGACTAATCTTGACCTCAAATGCCGGGGAACAACCACCTCACTTCTCGAAAAACTGAGAAATTTCATCCTCGCCAGGACCAACTGAATAAATAAATTAGGGCGTAGATAGAAGCCAGTACTTAAATTTTTGTAATTGATAATTTCACTTAGCAGGCAGTTAGGAGCAAATTCCATTGCAATAACGTTGTTTAAATCATGATCTGAACAGCTGTCCCAAACTATTACTGCGGCGAATTTTGTCACAAAATTAACCTTAGGACAGACAACGCTTAGTCCTTCGCGTTCTTCTCTGTAACACAAACTATGAGATACAAATCATGAACACGGAAACTGAGGGTGACATAGCCCATGCTTTTGACCCAACTTTGAATTCGTGACAAATGCGGTAGATTTTTTTTCACTTAGCATTTACTAGACATAATAATAAACAGCAAGTTGACAAGTGGAACTCTCATCATCAATTTCTGTTAATAAAAGTGAAGACGTAACAATTATATATGTATATACCTTAAAGCAAAAAGCTTACACCAGACCGTTGATAAAGTGTTAGTGCAGAAAGCCGTGCGAAAGACCTGTGCCAAGGAATAGTAGGTCACAATCTTGAACACTGCAGAGTACGCGCGTACTTGTGGCTTGTCTTCAGGACACGAAGATAGTGAACTAAAGCGCTGCCGGCTCGCTTTATATAACCCCGCCCACACAACAGGCGGGCTTTCCGGGTGCCAACGTAGCAGGGCAGCGAGCTGACTGGGTTCCAAAGGCCAGTTGCACAGACTCGAAGAATGTAAGTACATCGATAACCACTGACGTCTGACGACATCACACCGTGAACAGAGGAGAGTGGCTGTTGTCCTGCAGCAACACTCGCGAAGCATGCGTCACCATGTTAGTGGTTCCCATGTCCTGGGAGTACAGGGCCTCTCAAAGTGATTTACAATCTGAGCTGATTATATCCCTGCAATTCAAAGCGACCGTCACACCTGTAATTCGTCGCTTTTCTTTCATGCCTTCTTTCTTTTACACTGTCCTTCTGATGTAGGAAATGTAAAAATATAATATGCAATTGTTATTCCGTAGGAACTACATGCAATGCGACAATTCCATTAACACAAATTATTTTATGGTCAACTTTCAATCAAAGGAGATGCTTATCGACATTTTAGATATATTTGTAAACTACACAGAAGGGTTATTTATAAGTCCGGTATAAACAGAACTCTGACGTTCGCTTCGTGGCTGAGGCCATCTTACCAGGAAGTTGCATAATACAGTAGAGAGGACATTGAACGCGCCTGGGTGCCGGTGTTGGTGGCTGCTGTGACTGCAGCGAGACCAATAGTGGGTCAGAAAATGTAACGCGGCAAGGGCGCAACATTTATTGACTGTCCTTATCGCGTACACAGTAAGTCCGCGCGTCCTATCCCAGTAAATCGATTGTTATGGCGAACACAGGATCAGAATGTGTAACGTCGTCATGCATGCACGCCGAGGTAGGGTCGATATGCACGCAACGCAAGTCTTTTAAGTCGGGTATATCACTGTATGGACTCAAAAGTGTAATGTCAGATTTAGATTTGCGCAGTCTAATGATATATTATAAATGTGGCTAATGTGTCTAGAAAACAGAAAGGACAAAACGCAAACATGTATGAGTCCGCCTTCATGGTCTAAAATTGCGAACGAAATGAAAGTAATAAATTCACGCTATCAGTGACAGCAGTTTGCTCTGGTTGCTAAGCTGAGTTTGAGATAACTTTTGATGCCCAAGCTTCTTCCACTGCATATTTTTGCACCAGAAAACAGCTGCATTATAGATAACTGAACAAAAAATTTGAATTCATGGAGAGACATTGTGAATGAAAACCTTCTGATTCTCAACACTGAAATGTTCAAAGACCGTCTTTACTACAACCCCAACAAAGTACTGGCAGCGCTAGACACAACCGTATGCTGACGTAAGCAATCAAGGGAGCCTATCGTACCCATACACGTAGCAAAGAGAGAGTCGAAAGTAAGGAACGTGGCAGATCTTCAGACCGTCTTTACTATCAGTTAAACAAACAAACAAAAATAATACAAAACACAAAACATAACAAAACCAAGAACAATTAATAAAGAACAAATGAGGACCGAGCGCTTAAATTATCGAAAGATAACTCCAACAAAGGTACTGGCAGCGCTCACACATAGCCGTATGCAGACGCCTGTGCCCAAGGGAGCTTACCGTACCCAAACACGTAGCAAAGAGAGGGCCGAAAGAAGGGAACTTGGCAGATCCTCAAAAAGATCTGCCGCCCTTTTCTTTATAACGGCGCTATTCTTTGTTGGAGTTATCTTTCGATAATTTAAGCGCTCGGTCCTCATTTGTTCTTTATTTATTACAATTTGCACCTTGCGGATTTCATGTATTTGTCCTATGTTGTGTTCGTCTTTGAATCCTAGTTGTCAGTACATGCTTAGTGAGCGGGTTGACTTCATTAACATGGATTCTATGTATGCACACTTTGTGCACCAAGGGTTAGCTGTGTGAAGAATAGCGCCGTTATAAAGAAAGGGATGGCAGATTTTTTTTTTTTTTTTTGAGGATCTACCAAGTTCCTATCTTTCGGCCCTCTCTTTGCTATGTGTTTGGGTACGGTAAGCTCCCTTGGGCACAGGCGTCTGCATACGGCTATGTTTGAGCGCTGCCAGTACCTTTGTTGGAGTTATAAAACCAAGAACATTAAACAAAATTTGTTAGAGTGTGGGAATGTGATTGCAGCTATACATTTAGTATAAATTGAGAGGATTTATTTAGACTTGGAACGGATGACGCAGAAAACATGAAATCCGTACCCAAAAAAAGGGAGAGAAGGCATGAAAAAAATTGCCTGTCAAGGAAGGACATTGCCGTGACCCGGATTCGAACCGGGGTTATCGCGGCCACAACGCGAGGTCCTAACCACTAGACTATCACGGCTGGCGTAAGGGAAGGATTTATTTGGTTTCATATACATCAATTCTAGTAATACGTGCTTGCTCATGTCATTTCATTTTGTTAGTTGTATTATAACAGTTGACTGCTTCTGATGTCAAGAACAATTATGAACGTTTCGTATAATGCATCATTTCACGCGTTTGAAAATCATGTGATGAAATGGTTGCTGGTTGTTGGGAGCTAAGAGCGCAAACCGCAGTAGAACACGTTTAGACGTTACTCATCGCCACTCACGCATCTGACACTGATCACGTCGTCGTGCACACACTGTGGAGACACAGACCAACTGAGGTTATATGCACAACAGAAAAAAAGTTAAAATATTGCTGTATCTTTTTATCAGGCTGAAATGTGGTGCTGGTTCGACCACGATTACAAAAAAAAAATCAACACTCCTTGATGAATATGCTATAGCATTTATAGTAAAAAAAAGTAATAACAAGAAGACAACAAAGAATTAAAACCTTTAGACAGATGCTACTAACATAGACATTTATTTTAGGTTTCATTAACAGACGATAGAACTCATTCGCTCAAACTACAGCCATAGGTCTCTGCTCCTAAGGCATACGGTAGTTAACTGCGGATAAGTACGGCAGGCAACATTACAAGAGTTATCCCGCTTTATTTGGCTTTCATCTCCGGTAATTATAGTCATAGATTATAGTCGTTTCATGTGTTAACCATTCGAAGATTGAGAGGAAAGCCGAAAAAAAGGCATGGATTGCACCCTCTGTCTTGCTGTCTCCTTACTAGCTGGACCGCCTCAGTGGTCTAACGGTTAATTAAGGCGTCCGCTTTCGAGGCAGGAGGTCAGTGGTTCGCGCCCCAGCCTATTCCTAAGATTTAAAATTTGGCGATCTAGTAGCTGCCCTACCAGACCCTAGACAACAGTACTAGGACTGGTTGGCCCAGTGTCAGTATAATGTGACTGGGTGGGACTGAACTCTGTGTAGTGACAGCAGTCCCTTGTGTGGTGGGACGTTAACTTGTCTAAGCAACAAGGTCTTCAAATGCACGTTTTTTATAGTTTGCGACTGGACTTCAAGCTATAAACAACCACCCAACTCTCCTCACTAGTTATCAGAAAATTCATTTTTTGAACGCGAAGCGTATTCATTATTGTAGGTGTCAACCATTTATTTTCGTAAATATGCAATCGTGACTGAAATGTGGAAAGGATTTCTACGTATATCATGGCATTCTAGAATCTCTTTTATCTCTTATTGGAAAAACAAGGTAAATAAAACTGCATCTAGGGTTATATTATCCTTAGTAACACGCTGTCTGAGGAAGCCCCCAGAACTTAAGTGGAGCTCATCTTAGTTTCATAGCTAAGCCTATTACTACGTCGGAACGAAATTTGGGTACAATGCACTGCGTTTGCGCATATTTTTTTTCTCTCTTACTGACATTTACAGCTCGTGTAATATCAGATAAACATGCGTGCCCGGAGCTATAGAAGATGCCATTTACCAGCCGATGTCCACCAAGGCAGAAGAGCTCTTTGATTTGCTTGTTTCTTTTGGTATTCCGTACACATTTCTGTAAGTGTTATAATTATACCGTTATTCATCATACTGACAGACGAACGAGAGAGGAAGCTGGTTGCCAACGGTCTCCATGGCTACAGGAACGATGATGACAGCATTTTTGCTTTGTGTCGTACTTGCGTGGCTCCGTGTGACTACGGTAACCGCACGGAGCTACGCAAGTACGACACAAAGCAAAAATGCTGTCATTATCTTGGCTTGGTTTGTTCCAAGAGTTGGCGGCAGGGGTTACTGAGTTTTTTTTCCGAAGTGCATAAAACTGTCTCTGAAGTTACGATTTATTTTACTGAAATTCACATATCGCATTCAAGTTCCGCCAGATGACGCGCCTAGAGACCTCTGCTGAACTATAGGCATTTCAGGACGTTACCGGCCTGTTCCACACCCGTACCATGGTCTGTCTGTAGAAAGGGTTTCACAGAGTCCTGGAAATCTCTGCACCATTTTATTACTGAAAGCCGTCTTAAAATTTTCATTTCATTCTTTTACTGAAATGTCTACTTTCGTTTGCCAAGTTCAACAGCATTTTAAAAAGCTCTGGAATTCCCTAGAAATTTCTTCCCGTACTATCGAATGTTTCCTGAAATCACCAGTATATTCCAGGAGAAGGAGGAGGAGGCGGCGGATGATGATGATGATGATGATGATGATGATGATGATGATGATGATGATGATGATGATGATGATGATGATGATGATGATGATGATGATGATGATTGAAAAAACAATCGTTGATCTCATATTTTTTTTGTAAAAAAGCTTGACATGGATCGAGCTGAAATCTGGACAGTTTATGTAGGCCTAGTGACATCCTCTTCACTGAACTACTTAAG
The DNA here is from genome assembly GCA_004794575.1 of Lanistes nyassanus. Taxonomy (NCBI): domain Eukaryota; kingdom Metazoa; phylum Mollusca; class Gastropoda; order Architaenioglossa; family Ampullariidae; genus Lanistes; species Lanistes nyassanus. The sequence goes on along the minus strand of SMGT01000963.1, from coordinate 260,445 downwards.
GCTCACGATGGTTGCAGACAGGCGAGCGACTGTCACAAGATAAAAAGGAAAATAATGTGTGTATTTTGCCTGATGCTGAGGCAACATTAGTGCATGCTGGAATTAAAAAATCGTGTTTTCGGTACAGGGATTGTGGATCTGAAAACGACGATGAGTGAGAGAGAGAGATGCGTGCAAGAAACGGACTTCAGGCAGTGTTCTGATTACCATAAGGCGATTTGTCCTAATCAGCTTGTGTTCTGTCGCTTTTCTCCCATTAGTTCGAGCAAACAGCAACATGGTCGGAGAGTTATGTCCCTTATTTTAATTTGGAGGGGGGGGGGGG